>WOVY01009700.1:430000-549553 GCA_013436015.1 Rhipicephalus annulatus
CAAACGCGGAAGCCTGATCTGGTTCAATGCAGTGAACTCTCAAGTGACCTTGTCGGCGGGTCGACGGAACCCCAGAAAGGAAATTTTCCGCATGAGTCATGTGAGCAGTCACGCGAGCGGCCCGTCGCGAAAGCGGTCGGCACGGCCGGCGCGGTAGGGGGAGACGACATGGCGCCATTGAGTCAGAGCGAGAGGGTTGCAACGCTCTCGCCTGTAGCGGAAAGTTGGAGCGAGCTGCCGAGAGTTGATCGAGAGACGCTCATTCGAGAGCAGCGTGAGGACCTCTCGATTGAAGCGCTAGTGGAAAGCCACAAAAACGCGGCACAAGTGCTGTCGAAGGAGCACTGCGAGAAATCGGTGAAGAAGCGTGATTTTGAAGTTGATAATCAGGTAATGCTGCTGCAGCCGTTCAAAAGGAACAAGCTTGAGGTTGATTGGGTAGGGCCCGCAAAAGTAGTATCGAAGCTTTCCGATACCAATTGTGAAGAGAAATTAGGAAGGCGGCCGAACAAAATTTATCACAGTAACTTGAAAGCAGTCGTAAATTTACTTTTAAGTGCTTCAGAGGAAGAGGAAGCAGAAATTTTGAGTTCGAGTGAGGTAATCGAAGGGGGATCGAAAGTAATCCGGGAGCAGATAAACCTAGAGCCTATATTAAGTGAAGTCCGGAAAGAGGACCTGAGAAAGATTGTTTTGGTGTTTGAAGATGTGTTTTCGGACCGTCCCGGAAACACGAAGGTGATCGAACACGATAACGAGCTAAGTGGTGAGGAGTCAATCCGTAGCAAGCCGTATCGTTGTTCCCCTGTGCAACGTCGAAGGTGTGAGCCGCTCTTGGTGCCGCATAGGTATCGTCGCCTAAAAGTGGCCGGTTACTGAGATGGAGCATGTTGCTCCACAGCGCAACTTTGACGTTCGCTAAAAAAAAAATAAAGGCTAAACGCTAATGCAGGTGCATTGATCAGTGCGTTCTAGCTAGTACTTTCTCAACCTTTCGGTTTCTGGCTGGCGATTCGGGGCAAAATTTTGACCTCATCACGACCTGGGCTGAGCGCTCTCGTTCAGAGTGATCTCAAGGGGCCAATTTTATGTGGTATTCTAATTCGTTGCGTTGTTGTAATTGTGAAAAATTCAAGTTCTTACTTTAAGAGTCTTGTGTCCCACATGTGCCTCTTGATGTAGAGGGAACAAAATTTCGATAGACACGTAGATAGGTATATGTTGTACTATACTTTGTCTGGTGTTCTGTCGGGTGACCGAGGGCACTTGCTTGTGTCGTGTGTTGTTTGTTGCCGAACCGTTCTTAGCAAGTTGCAGAACCATCGACAAGTGCTGAAGCCGAAGATGGTCAGAAGAGACGAGGGAAGCTGGTCGACAAGTTGTGGAGACAAGCCAGTGGAGCTGGGATCCGTCGTCAAGAATGGGCTGTATTCCCGGAACAGTTTGGAGCTGTATTCTCCCTATGGCCCTGGAGGCGAACCTGGAGGGACCTGGCGAACGAGCGCACCTGACATCCGAGCCCCGTGGAAGCAGCTCGTCTTTCCGGTGCATTGTCTGGCGGCGGGGGTGCTGTTATGCCAGCGAGTCCTCGTCAAACGGCCGTGCCTCTGAAAAAGGCAATCTGGGTCAAGGCCTGCCCGCAGTCTGCCTGGCGCGAACGGCGTAAACACGCGCGGCGCGTCTCTGGCCCACGTGCATTGAGTCATCTGCGCACGTGACAGCGAGCCGGCGGTCTCGTGTCTGGTGGTCTGACGCATGGCGCGGCGACCCCCCATTGGAGGAATCTGCCCTGACGACAAAGCGGCGCTTCTGATTGGACATTTTGGTTGGACCCGGTGTAAATAAAAGAAGCCCTGCGGCGCGTCGCGATCGGCGGTCCGATGTGAGTGAGAGGAGGCCCCGTGTCGGAGAGCCGGCATGTGTGTGAGTCGGCGGTTTTAGGCGAAAAGCTGACCTATGTGTTAGAGAGAAGAGCTCGGCTTTTCGAGTCGCTGTCGGCCCCAGTGCCGAAATTGTAACGCTTCTGTATATATGCTGTACATAAACCTTGTTTAACTCACCGTCGTCTCGTCCGCTCGTCTTATCAGCTCTGCGCAGAAGCAGTCGCGAGCTGATAAACCTACGCTACGCAACAGTGGTGGCTTCGGCGGGATCGGCCCGTCGTTTCTCAACAATGTGCAGCAGAGTCATTCACCTGATAGCACTTTTTCAGGAAAGTGGAGCATCCACGTGCGTCAGAAAACGAAAAAGAAAGCTTTTCTAAAGTGCCAACTATCTTGGGATGCGTCACAAGTCCGTTTTTTTGTTTGTATGACCTGTTGTGTAGAATGTGTTTTTTTTTGACGCGCGTAGATGCTCCACATGCTCCACCAACTAGCCCAGATTTCCCTTCTTGTTCAAATGCTGTTGAAGTAACATTAATAAATGTTCTAATACGTATAATACGAATGGTTGGGTGTAGTAAACGCAGTGGTCTGGTCAGTTCAAAATGTCAAAACTTCGCTTTTTGCAGCTTCGTTTCCTTTCTCTCTCTCTCTGTTTTTACATTATTACTATTTTACGTTCCTTTTATTGTTTTTCAAATAAAATGATTAATAAGCGGTATGGTTGGCTACGCTACGTTTTCTTTACCGATCCGCCAGAGTGGGTACCACATTTTAGAGGAATCAAATCAAATCAAATGATAGCTCTATATGTGTTGCCTCTTCAATAAACTTCCAGTTGTGAGTGTGTGTATGTTGTCATTCCTTTCTCTTGTCCCTGTTCCTTGTGGTGCCCCGCTAGTCGCAATTAGAATGACTCGTTACCAAAAAAGCCAAAATGGCTGTTTCGCTGCACGTATATGCTCTTTTCATAGAAAATAGAAAAAACAAAACAAGAACAGAGCATACGAGGTCAAAAAATTGCAATAAAAAGGAACAGTAACCAATCATCTATGTCACATGTCTTGCGACATAAAATTAAATTTTCTTGCTCGAAAGAGAAAGCGAAGCTACACTGTTGCACTCTTTATGACATTTCAAAATTTTCCGGGCTTCTGTGATTTTTTTTGTCTTTGCTAGTAGACGTGTGTGATAAAAAAGAGGCCGGTGCCTACTATCCCGACTATGAATTCCCAAATGCCTTCTGATCGCCATAATATTGCGCCTGTGTTCCTTAAGACGTTCACTAAAAGACCTTCCGGTGTGACCGACGTATTCACCGTGACAAGATAGCGGCGTGAAATACACTACGCATTCTTCAAATCGGACGAACATATATATTTATTGTTTGTGATGCCCACCTCTTTGAGGTCTTGCGTCAGAATTCACCTGGCGGAGGGTACATTATCAGCAGCTTTTCGACTTTATTCTGCGTCCACCAGGTTGTGCCACTCTCTTGTGAATCATAATTAAGTCTATATACATTTCATAAAAAAAGGCCGTCCTGTACCGCTGTTTCTTCAGGCTCTGCACCACTATTTTTGAATCTGCCCTAAAGCTTCCTTTTAGAATGAAGGCCACGTTCCAAACTAAACTAGCCCATACTATATGAGCGAGCTGTCATCTTTATACTCTAAATTTCCTGATTCCATCATACTACCGAATGCTTTATCGACTGCGACATCGTCTCCCTTCCCTGTCTGCGCGTTCTGTAACGCCTGAGGAGCAATGCTTATCTTGTCTAAGCTTTACATGCCAAACAACGATATTGCGTGTGCATCCACGAAACGCCAAGTGCATTTCTTCGTCGTTGCCTTCGCGTGCACGATGGCAGCAACCCGGCTCCGCTCGCCGACCACCTCTCTCACGCAACTCTCCCCACCACGAAACACACACACGCTCACGCACACACACACACGCACATGCACACGCACACACACACACACACACACACACACACGCACACACACATACACACGCGCGCACACACGCACACACACACACACAGGTGCGCGCGCGCGCGCGCGTGTGTGTGTGCGTGCAGACACAGACAGACACAGAAGCACACACGCACACACGAATGCAATCATTTACTAACAGACATGGACACATGCACCAACAAACACAGCAATACAGATACATACACCTTTCACACGCACACTTGTACACACACATGCACAAACACACACACACACACACACACACACACACACACACACACACACACACACACACACACACACACACGTGCCCACGCACGTACAGGTTCGCGACGAAGTTTCCGCCTTTGATGAAAGGGACAAAACAGAATCGGCTTTCGAAGCCCTATAGAATAGAAGCTGCTGCGTACAAGCGTTATCTCTTTTTCCGACCTTGCTTTCTTGTGGGCTGTTGTTGAACTGTGCACGCGAGTTAATCAGCAGCTGAGAATCAATAATGATGCCTGCCGGGTTTTACGCGCCCAAAGCACGAAACGAATGCGACAGGCCGTAGAGGAGGGTTTTTCGGAAATTTAGACCATCCGGTGTTCATAAGTAAGCACCGACATCCGAAGGTGAACGGGGGCTCCAGCATCGCGTGCCCTTTGGGTCAGCAGCCAGAACCCCGTAACCATAGACTGTGCCGACACGGTGGACACTGGCGACATGCGTGTGTATACCGGTAAATTTCGCGCAGTTGTAGGTCGTAATGTTTTGTGCAGGCACACTGGTTCCTTGCATTTAGAACGTTTACGACACTCCTACGTGCACCACTTGTAACAAACGGAAAGATTTCGCAACATCTGGCTCTTTCATTCAAATATATTGCCAATTACTACAAGGAGGAGCACCGGCGCTACCCGAATCCTTGTAAGGGAATGCATCGTGCTGACGACCGCCTCATCGTAAGACTGTTTACCTACACTGCACTGTGCCCGGCTGTGCTAAGACGTTTATATTCATCCTTTTGATGGCACGTGCCAGTTCTGTGGAGATGTGCCTGATACCTTCCACATAGTCGGGGCACGCAAGTCAAGTCCATCTGTCCCCCACAGCCCCAACCCCATGAGGGAGGACTGGAAGGCGGCCCTGTTTGGCTAGACCCGAAGGTCCAGAAGGCCCTGGTTCAACGGACGCGAGTGGCGTTGCTTGCCAATGGAGCCTCCTGAATTGGGGCTCCACCAAGTGCTGTGAGGGGAGCAGTCCAATATGACCCCACCCCAATCACCTCTCTGTAACCATTTTATGGTAATTGATTGTTTGACAACCACCCCGAAGCAGAAACTCGCACTCAAAGCGAGTGCTGCCACCTTTGATATATCTGTGGGCACGTAATCGCTGGCGTAGGCCTAGGTCGTTTATCGTTTCGGGGTCGTGTCGTAGCCACCATTACCATTCCCGTACCCTAGTATCTTCTCATTGTACGTAGTCGAAGTCTTCGATTCCCGGCCGCCACTCCGGGGTCATTTCTTGGACTAGGTGGCGTCTTCTTCAGTTTTAGAGGACCATTCCTGGGTATCATCACCATCATCATCACCAAATTCATCATTATCATCATCATAATCCTGACTACGTCCACTGCAGGACAAAGGCCTCTCCCATCTTCCGCCAGTCAACTCGGTCCTGTGCTTGCAGCTGCCACTTTATACCCGCAAACTTCGGTCATGGGTATAGTGAGATTAATCCGATATCTGTGGCGCCCAGCCGTTTACGACGGTAACAGTTCTTTAGATCACAGTCTTTACCTTCATCTATAACAGCGAAGCTGTTAGAAAATCTTGGAGGACTCTTGCGCTTCGCCTTCAAGAGTAAAACGCGATAGCGTACTCAACAGGGTGTAATTGCAACATCTGTGCGCCAGTATACCAGTTCTTCGAAACTATCCCATATAGAAATCCCGCTGCAAGTACCGGGTCGCGAAGTGTCCACTACGACATGCTTAATGATTCTGTAGCTGCCGTGGCTAATTGGTGCTCTAAATGGCAGATGAAAATAAACACACAAAAATCAGGGATAATGACCGTAAGCAGAAAAACAAAACCATCCAACTTCCCATACACCATTAATAACACACTTCTTAATAAAGTTGAGGAACATAAATGTCTAGGAGTTACACTGACTTCTGATCTGAAATGGGACAAACACATCGCTAATATAACTTCGAAGGCGCTACGCAAAATATTCTTCTTAAAACGAACTCTAGCGCTCTCAACAACGCCAACGAAGCTGCTAGCTTACACATGATTCGTAAGACCAGTTTTAGAATATGCAAACACTGTCTGGTTTTCGTATAAAACCAAACTAATAATAATAAAACCAAACTAGAAGCAATACAAAGGAAAGCTGTAAGATTTATTTAAAACAAAAAGACGCACAGATCCCCCAACACATCTTTTAACTCAGTCAGGTTTACAAACGCTGTCCACAAGAGCGAAACACGCTCGCTTAAAATTCCTTTTCCAGCTAGTAAAAAAATAACTACAAGATAGATTCATCCAAATAACTTTCATTTTCACAGGCTCGGCAAACTCGCAATAAACATGCGCGCACGTTGTCAGAATACGCATGTATAGGAACGACACGTTTAAGTACTCATTCTTCCCGCGCGCGATAGCGGAATGAAACCAACTTGATGCCACTATCACAAACTCCCAATCGCTATCAGAATTTATTGCACAGATAGAAAAAACTGGACGCGCCTAACAGTTTATATGCATGCAGGCGCACCGGTCCAGATCTGCTGTTCGTTAGTTAAAGCAACACCTTTTTCAATGTTCCTTTCACAGTAGTATAGCTATTTTTGAAGTATGCTTTCAGTGCTTGCTATTCCTGTCACAACTGTTCCATTTATGTTTTCCCTTACGATACCAATGCTAACATAAGTTCCTTTCTTCAATCATGTATTTTATTTCTATCGCCTTTCGGCATGGTTTCAGCTTTGTATAATGGCTATAACTTGCTTTGTATCTTGTGATTATTGCATACATTGCGTATTAATAACATAATTAACGTTTAACTTCTGTACTGCTCAATAGTTATATGATCCTCATGTCCTGTTATTATGCTTGCATGTTTTTACGTCTACATCCTTTTTTTGTGTGTGAAAAATTAATGTATTGCCCAACTACCACGCTCTCGAAGGAGAGTAGCAGTATTGTAAATAAATAAATAAATAAATAAATAAATAAATAAATAAATAAATAAATAAATAAATAAATAAATAAATAAATAAATAAATAAATAAATAAACTATACACGGTTTCGACAGCACCTGCTTGTCTCTAGGAAAATTGTGCGTTGATCAGAAGCACGCCCTTGAAAACTTCCTGTTCAGCTTGTTCTTGCGTGCTTTCACTTTTTGTAGCTGGCTGCGGCTGTTTGTGTTTCGACGTTTCATGTGGATAAAACTATTCCGATGAGGCGCTCACTAATCGGGCATACCTTCTTCAAGCCAGGATGTAATCTGCAAGCCTGAACTATAGTTTTATATGCCAGTCAAAGTTTTGCGACCAATGAAGAAAGAGCGACTGCGATAGCAGCGATCACGCGAGGAAATTGAATTCCCACAAATGCCGCGTATGTTTGTTTGGTTCACTTCAATAAAGGCAATCTTAAGCTCAGCGCAGACTAATGGCACACAGACGATGTTCACGCGTTAGATCAATTGAAGGGCCCCGCTTACAGGCAACACATCGGGCGCCGTAGCCTTTCACGCGTGGCAGATAAATATGCTGACGCCTGAAGTAAGCGAAAATTAATGCTCAAAATCCATCGCAAAGGTGTTTCTTGTGTAGTTTGAGCCACATTGCCGGATGCGGCGCCCCGGAAGTCTTCCTGGGCAGGCCGGTCGACGCGAGCCAGTCCTTGACCCCATTCACCACGAGAATGGCGTCGAGCCGCATGAACCATGCCTGGGTTCGGGTGGTACGGCGGCACTGGCGGGCAGAGTCGCGGACGCATGGCAGTGGCCGCTCGTCGAAGAGCGCGCCCTCTAGGCCATGGACCAGTTTAGCGAGAGACTTAAAGCGATGACTTCGTGAAGGCGGCCGACGGTGACGTGCTTAACTTGCCACTTTATTGTCGGGGCCAAAACAAACCGGCGGTGCAAAAAAAAAATCACAGCATATTCACGGAGTGAACGATGATTGGTGGGGCGAAGCGTTCGTCAGTTCGTCCGTGCTCCCGTCCGTTCATTCGTTCTTGCTTGCGTCCGTCTATGCGTCCGTCCGTCCGTGTGCCCGCCCTTTGTCTTTCTGTCCGTGCGTCCATTAGTCCGTCCATCCATTTGTATGTCCGTCCATTCGTCTATCTCGAGAACACTCAAAGTACCGCCATCTCACAGCTTTTCATCACATATTCATCATATGAAAGTGCCGCCATCCAGCGGACATTCTAATGACCGCTCTCTCGGGAATGTGCCACAGGTGGTTATGCACTACAACAGGGGACGCACAAGCCACGCTATAAGGATCTTCGCCCCTAAAAAAACCTCCTTGGCGGCTGCTGCCAGTGTCTGACACGCTAGGCACAGTGCAGCCGTTCTGTTGCTCACGGCTCGAGCTAGGCATGAGCTACTCGAGAGGCACGCCCAGTAGCTATGGAAATGATGATGAATGACAGTGATGATGACGCTATAGACGTCAATATTGTATTCTTGAAGTGTTAAGTCCCAGCGTCCAAATCGTCTAGGGGCACCTTTGAGGAACGAAAATCAGCACAGTGCATGGTGATATCCGCAATCACCGAAAAAGTGCGCCCGAACAAGTATGGCCGAAGTTTTCCGACTGCCCAAACTATAGTGCAGGGTAATCACGCCCAGTGATTGAAAACTTGCACTCCGAAGAGGGAATGGGACGTGATCCTAATCCTTGTTGCTGCTGAGCGAGAACAGCGCTGATGCCATGTCCACTGGCTTCGGTACGAACTTCAGGGCTGACGGGTTGAAATAAGCCAAGATTGGTGGGTTGGGTAAGTAATGTTGCAAATGTGCTGAACGCAGTAGGGAAGCAAACTAGATGTAGTTTACTTAAACTCCCTACCGTTACTATGTATCTAAACGCAGTTAATTGGCCGGTACGCCAATAAAACGACATGTGATTCTTTTGTAGTTCCCTGAAGGGTCGGGCAATGTAAGCGAATTTTGACGAAACGTTGAAATAAGAACACAAACCGACAAAACTCTGTACATCTTTCGCAGAACGTGGTATGGGTCGTGACATTGATCTTGACGAGTCGGATTTAGTCGGCATCTGGTTGCACACCTCGAGCACAGACAAGATGACCCAGCACTTGATTTCTCGGCGGCTACAACTGCATTTGTTCATGTGTCAATACACATTCATGTGCAATATTGCCTCGCTGTCGAATAATATCAAAGGGTTGTAGGATATAGTCAAGCTGTCCAAAGACAGCCTTTCTCCTACGATTTCCTCTTCTGTAATTCCGAAGGCAGCCAATAAACAATGTCAACTTCAGAGACCGCGATATGATTATGAGAGACGGTGTAGTAAAAGGCTCCGGAAATTTCGACCATCTGTTGCTCTCGTGTGCTGGCATCGCACAGTTCATGGTTCTCTAGCATTTTGCCTCCGTCAAAATGCACCCGTCGCCACCGAAATCGAACCCACGACCTTCGGTTCAGCGGCTGAGCACCATAATCCCTACACCACTGCGGCGGACGAAACAGTGGGGAAGAAGACGTCCCAAAGGAGACGCGAGGTGTCGTGCTCATCACTGGCACTAATTTAGCGACGAAGAGGACGAAGGCTTCTCGCTAAATTAGCATCATTTTATTCATTTGGAATAATTCATTAGCCATACAATCTTATACGGTCACTTTTAGTTACAAATTATTTGTTTCTTGGCGAACGTAAGCCATATACATAGAGGTTATCATGATAATCGTCATCATCATAATCTTCGCTGCGTGTATAGATTCCAGCAGGGCAGCTTCACTATTCAGAGCGATATCCCCACGCATTCTGAAATCAAACGCGTGCCCTCGCGTGCTTGGCATCGCAATGTCACACTATGTGTGAGCCTCGGCGAATAGCAGCTGGAACTGTGCCGGGAGCGTCTAAACTGGTACGCCTCACCCCTCCAGCAGCGGTCAACATCTCGACCCGGCGAAGGTCAGCAGCCGATAAGAACTCGTCAATTAGGCGAGTATTTATCCGCGTGCCGTCAACTTGCGTTTCATGGTCGTGTGCTGGCACGCGTAGCTGGCTGAAGAACATAAACATGCAGGGTTTTCGATCGTTATACTTAAGTGGTGGTGGTGGTAGGAAGGAAGGAAAACGAGTGAGAGGAAAGGCATGGGTGTTAACCAGCTTGGTACATCTGGTACGCTACCCTGCACGGGAGGAAGAGATGGGGGAGATTGACAGAAGAGTAAGGAGAGAAAAAAGAGGATGAGCGCACACGCGCACACACAACGTCACAGCGCACAGCGGTGGTCTTGGGCCATATACGGCATCACATGTCTACGGAGGCCCGTGCAAGCCTGTGGCCCTCAGCTATTTTTTCAATTCCTTGTTTGCTCGAATTCTCGATGACCGTTCAGGATGGCATTGAAGAATAGTTTCTTGTGTCATCGTTGTGTTGTCAATACGAGCGAGGGTGTGTAAGAGGGATCGTTTCTGCACAACGTAGCGAGAACAGTCGCTGAAGATACGTTGCAATGTCTCCTCTGTACCGCAGGCGTCGCATAGAGTGTTGTCGGTCATCCATATCCCAAATTAATACGACTTCGTGAAAGCCACAGCAGAGCAGAATGGCCTCTCTTCGGCGGAGCCGTGTTGGCAACGCGTTTAGGTGGTGTTATCGCGTTCAGGCAGCAATGCGTTTAGCTGGTAAAGCTAACGCCGCAATGCGTTTAAGTGGAGTAACTGGGGTTACCGATAGTTTGGCTTCTTTAAGTATTCTATACATGTTGAGTGCGAAATATCCTTTCTGATTCTTCTAAGCATGGGAGCAGCATCGAACCTTGAAAATGGTATAGTCTCTTTCTCCATGGTAGAGTCGCACGGCTAATGGTAGTGTCGCATGGCCTCCAAGATATACGTCGCGTGCTCGAAATTTCAGGGGTCATCAAGAGTCTCACAATGCCTCACAGATGGCATCACATTATCTAGCGTTTCCTGTTCGCTTGGTGAACGCCTCTGGGAAGGCATGATATGTTTTCCGCTAGGTGGACATAGTTGTCCATTTTTAGAGCTGTTTGAAAGTTTCTGTGTGTTTTTAGCGGCGATGGCTGCACTATCCCGGCCTTTTTCGACGTAGTTTGATGGTCCCTCGAATGCGCCTAGAATCGCCGAATGGGCTCGTTTTCGTCGCGACACCTGTCGAACAAGATGCGTAAAGGGGACTCCTTCCACTACATGGCATTTATGTAGTGTTTTTCCCTGAAGAAGCTGCTAGTAACATTGGGGCGCATTAAAGAAAAAAAAAAGAACATTGTGGCTTTGTGGTAGGACACCTGCTTGCCGCGCGAACGTCCCGGGTTAAATCTTCAATGGGACCAAAAATTTATTCTTTTCATTTGCCTTTTTCTCAATTTTTCGTTCACGGACGATTTTTCACTCACAACCAATGGTGCCGACACCCAAGATCTCTAACGCTATCGCGTTAAAACGAGACACAGAACCACACGGCTCACTGTGGAATGTAGTTGTGTGTGTTCGCTTTCTCTTTTCGCACAACATCGTGATTGTTACCACGTGTTAGAAAGCCCAGTGTTCTGCAGAAGGGCCACCGAAATTCGTTGCATGCTCGTGTGTGTGTGTGTGTGTGTGTGTGTGTGTGTGTGTGTGTGTGTGTGCGTGCGTGCGTGCGTGCGTGCGCCATGAACTGTTCGAGATTCCCTACTTCAATCCCCAGTACAGCTGTTGCAAGACCTGCTTCCCTTTTTCGTGTTATGCTGCCCTCATTTTCCACTGCTGTTTTTACACTCCTCGCGACTTGCTGCAAAATAACTGGAAGTGATATTCTAGCAAGCCATTCGTTATTTCAGTACAGAGCCCCTCTCTATTTTTCTCCCTATAAAGATATTTTTTTCCCGGGGCCACAAAAAAAACACTTTTCTCTTTCCATTAGGTGCCGCTTATTCAGTCCATATCAGTCCAGGGGCCGTGCCATTAAGTCGTTTCTACGTCGCGAATACATTTGAATACGGAGGTGTAATCGCAGTAGGCCAGTAGATTGTCCACCCTCTTCGTAAAGGGCATGTATTGGCCAGGCCTCGACCAGTTATTTCTAGCCTGACGTCTCGAGGAGCTATATCTTTCTACACGATCGCATCTGCCAACATCGCAAGCGGCTCGCGCATCTCTTGCGTGTTAAAGGTTGGTTTAAATCATTCGATCATTGCCCAATAAACCTACCTGTCTTCTATACAGAGTCGCTTACGTAAGCGCTGTTTCTCCACGTAGCCGCTAAGCTGGAAATGATAACGTTCGAAATTATATTTAAAAAAAAGAAGGAAATGGGTGTATATGCGGGTCAATGTAAGATTCTTGGCAACCGAAGTGTTTATTAGCTAGAGGCAGTTTCTTTCCTAATACGTGACTCGCTTAACCGATGTGCGTATATACATCCGCCTGCGTACCTCAGCAACGTTGACGTCGTAAGTGAATGAAACTCTTTCCGATGTGACGTCAGGTGAGTAAGTTCACGTGGCATAACCGACGCCAAACCAATCCTCCGGGCTGATAGAGGAATCGTTCTTAAAGCTTTCGTGCCCCCGCATTCCATCCCGCGGCATTGAAAACGTAATCGAGGCGGAAGTCCGTATGTTCGCGCACAGTGACGCGTTCTTTTTTTATTATTTTACTCGCTTCCTGTCTCCCGCTCTGCTTTAAATTTCAAGCACGTCGCATCGCATACGTTTTGCAAGGTTTCGATCAGTCCCGAGAGGATGGCCCGGAACACTCTGCGCTGGACTACGTAAAAATTACAGAAGCATTGCCCTATAGCGTTGGCGAACCCGAACGAAGTCTGGAGTTTGAGCAGCCTTCTTTTGTTTCTCTTCAGTTTCCTCTTTCTTCTCTCTCCTTATTTTTTTTCTTTCCAAGTTTTCACGCCGTCTTTGTGTTATCAGTGTATTTCTATTTACTTATATTGTTCTTTCTATTTTTGCCTTTTTATTTCTCGCTGGCTTCCAGAGGTGTAGCTAGAAACCTTTTCGGGAGGCGGGGCGAGTCAACCATACTTTATCCACGTTCGTCCGTAGGTTTGTATGTGCGCAGCTATATATAAGCTAGCAAAGCTGAAAAAAGTTCTAGGGTTCCGACCCTGCCCACCTCCCCGCCTCCTTTTGTGCGCACTTGCTTGCTTCTCTTCTTTTTCTTGTATTTTTATACGTGCGTGTTTTTTTGCCTGCGTTACTTCAAGCTGCGCGGGAAGATGACATCATACGGCAGGCCGGCATCCTTAAGTACTTTTCGCATATTTTGTTTTTAAACGCGAAAACCTTAGACTCGATCCTCATCCAATGCCAAGTGTCGCCAGCGACGTGGGCTTCACGAGTGACGCGACAAATCGTCATCGTGTGATCACATGACCGCGCGACGTCATCACGACGTCGCACATAGCACTGGCTTGTGACGCATACACACAGCGTCACGTACCTCGGCGTCACGTAGCCTCGTCGCTTGGTCAAAGGGTGTCCGATCACGAAGGCGCTGGCAAAACACATAAGCTGCCGGAAAGCTTGCGGTGTCTCTGATCTCTGAGGCCGCGCAGAACCACCTTAGGAATGTCTAAAGCTAACGTAGGGCGCGGAGAATGTCATATCACCTCCTCGCGCTCACGCGAGGAGAGGGGGAGAGTTGGCGCATGAGCAGTACGGGTGGTCACGCCGCAGACCGGATTGAGCTGTGCTACTTCGCATTAAAGAAGTTGACATCGGCAGCGTTGACCCGACGAATGCAGATAAATAAAGTGAAGGTCCCCGCAGGAATCAAGTACTCCATCACAGAGCCACGCCGAGTCCCGACTGCTTTTCAAATATACCCCATTCGTTCGTGAAATATCAATTTGATTGAAGTGCTGTCTATGCAGCTTTTAGAACTGACAAATGCGCCACATGGTAACGAACCCATGCATGATAGTAAACGGTGCCAGAAAGCATTACAGTAACACGAGGGAGCGCACGAAACAAAAGCGCCGCACTCTCCATCGAATTTATATTCACATGCGCAGAACACATGCACACACGTGGTCTCATACAGATGACAAACAACACGAACAACGACAACAAGGCCGTTGTTTCTGTGGTTTTGGGTTTTCTTGTTGTTTGTTACTTGTGCGAGGCCACGTTTGTGTATGTATATATGTTCGGAACATGTTCGGACATATGTTCAGACATATATGTTCGGACATATGTTCGGACATATATGTTCGGACATATGTTCGAACATATATGTTCGAACATATATGTTCGGAACATATATGTTCGGAACAAAAAGTTCGGTCGACAGTTCGGCGCCTGCGTTTCGTGTGCTCAATCGTGTTATGTTCTTGCTTCGTGGCGCTGTTTAGTAATTATGTATTCAAGTTTATGGACATTACGTATTTACTACGATACAGCCGTCACGTCGGGTTAGCGTCAGTCGTAGTTAAGCAGCATCCGCTGAAGCTACTTTGTGCAGCAGTGTCCAGGGCTACAAATCCTCGCGAGCACAAGCGCTACAAAGCTCACCGCGTGTCGCCTTGCTAATATCCATCTTGCTGTGGCCGGTACCGTTCTACGCAGCTCTCTAAACAACTGGTAATGTAAAAAAAATATGCGAATGTTCAACATATGTGCGTACAGGATTTGTGCATTCCTTTAGCATTATAATGTAACACTTCGATTGACAAAAAAATTAGAGCACGGTTGCCTTCACTCCGCATGTTTCGCGTAACATCGATTCACGAGGTTTACGGGAGATCTTGTCGGAATTTTTCTCGGCGTGTTGGTACTTTACGGACATGTTTCCCGATCAGCGTGTGTTGTATGCGGTTTGACTATATGATATTATCGAAGTAATTATTTAAGACTTCGACGTGTGGACATTTTTGTGGACAAAAAAAATTGCCCGCAGCTTCCCTCGGGGGAACACTGAGGAGGATGCGGAGCATATAATTGGTTAACGGGGTGTTAAAGTGCGACTTACTTGGGTCGATGGCTGAATTGGTTAACGTGGTTGTGAAATGGGGTGTTAAATTGCGACTTACTTGGGTCGATGGCTAAATTGGTTAACGTGGTTGTAGGAGGGGGTGTTAAATGAGTGAACACGTACACACGTATGCGAAAGGGCGGCGCTGGTCGAAGGGACGTCGATCATTGTGTTTGTGGATTCGTTGGCATTCATTTCACGGCGACTTCGGACGTCGACGCGCCGTACAAACCAACGGACGAGCGGCAACTGAGCGAGCGAGCGCCGACCTTGAGTATATATACAGCGCGACGGCGCATGCGCTGTCAGCTGTCGAATGTTCTCGAAGGAGAAGCGCGCGCGCGGCACAGATGGCGACGGCGCGACGGCGCATGCGCTGTCAGCTGTCGAATGTTCTCGAAGGAGAAGCGCGCGCGGCACAGATGGTGGGCGACGGCGCGACGGCGCATGCGCGCGCGTCAGCTGTCGAATGTTCGAGAAGCGGTGCGGACGGCGCGGGCGGCGCACTACAAGGCGCGAGTATAAGATGCTTCCGCATCTAAAAAGAGAGTTTGGGGGCCAAAGCATGACCCCGCTACATGGTGGGCGTCCTGGTTCAGGGAGACCGAATGACGAGGCCCCGACTTGCGCCCGTCTCACAAGAGTCCGTTGAGACTCCAGCGAGGAGCAGTTGAGGAGGGCAGTCTCCCATGCTTCTCCGGAAGGGGTAGAAGAAGGGGGAAGGTGGGGACGTTTGGCACATGCCCACACCATGTGGAAGATGTCACAGGTCTCCCCACAATGTGGGCACCGCCCATCTGTGTTCGGGTTGAAGTGTTTGATAATTGCAGGACAGAGTAGAGTACTTGTCTGCACGCGCCGTAAAAATCGCTCATCCGCTTTACACAGCCGCTTTGCGGGAACCGGGAAAAGGCAGTGAGTGTCACGATAATGGGAAATAATTTCTCTGAACCGCAGTAGTGGTGTGTTAACTTCCGAGTCAGAAGAGTAGCGGTGAGGAGCCCGGTGGGTAAGCGCTCGGGCGGCCGCGTCAACAGCCTCATTACCTCGTAAACCCTGATGGCCAGCAGCCCAAATTATGCTTTTCGGGGTTGGATCAGCGACAACCCATCTTAGAATATGGCTATAGCTAAGGGGTATATCTCCCCTGCTAGGTAGTGAGTACACGCTTTTTTCGGATCTGTTATTTTCCTCTTCGAATTGCGATCCGCAGCAGCAAGCACTATCGCTACTTTCTCAGCCCGCTCCCAATTTTGTGCTCTGAAGGAGAACCCGTTGACGTGCATTCTTTGGGGGTACTACAGCGGCCATGTAAAATCCCTCGGGCTTCGGCTGTGCTATGTCTATAGTGTACACCAGGTTGGGAACCATGTTGTCTCTCAAGCGTCCGAGCCCGCGCTTTACGCCTGCTTTCATGCGTGTGGGAACATAGTGAGAGCCTCCCTCTAGATCCACAAGCTCAAGTGGAAGAGTACCTAGATACGGGAAGCCGAGAAGCTGTGGAAAATGTGGTGGAGCTCGGCGAAGCAGAGCAAAGCTTCGGGAGCAGGGAACGAAGTAGTTCCATTCCGAACAAGCTGTGTCTTGGAACCTCTCAGAGGTCCAGCACAGTTAGTAGAGAAATATGATTTCCTCCGAATAGCTCTACTGGAGGCGCGTTAAGAGACCTTATTAGTGATGACTGCCAATGCGAGGAAGGAAGTTCTGAGGTGATGGCCACTGCACCGTTGAATGCGGTAAAAGGGGCCAAAAGCATAGTCGAAGTTCATGTGGAAAACTCGCTTGTAAGCCGAGAGTCTTCGAGTTCTTGGATTAGCTCTGATGAGACCTTTCATATTGTGAAGAAGGGCAGTAGAGACTCCTCAGTCGTTCGGGGATACTGTGCAGAGTCGGAGGTGGACTCGTTAGTTGTCATGGATGTGGCCGGACATGGTGTTGAACCTGATAACGTGAACTGTGCTCACCTATATCGCCAGTTACGCTGAAAGTGAAATATAGATGATGACCGAGTGCGAGGACATTCCTTCACAAATAGCCAGGAACCTCACACGTTTGCTGGAGCGTCTCAGATTCCTGAGAGCACTCTGAGTTTGTGTTCGCCAGATGGTGAGCCAAAGGAAAGGGTTTGCACGAGAGAAAGTGTCATTCGGACGCTCCTGTCTCGGTGCGTTTGATGACAACGCCATATGGCTCGAGGCCATGCCCAGTTTTTCTGTGGTTAGGGATATCGCTGAGCATCCATGTGGTCTACAGCTGTGTTGCAAAATGAATGAGTGGTTCTTGAGAAGAGGAAAAAAGGCACCCAATTTCTGTCTGCCTCTTGGGCGACACGGCGCAGGGCCTTGTAGGGGAGGGGCGTAGGAGAGATAAAAAGAATAGCGGAAAGATTTAGACAAAGAAATAAAACGGGGAAGCCACAGAAAAAAAAAACGCCAGGCCTGCGCGGTAGGCGCAGCACAGTCACACCGAAAGCTCTTCTAGAGCGACCTTTCAGAGCTTTTTCATAACACTCATTGGGTAACTACTGCAAGCACACTTGCTTGGTACCCATTAGGGCATTAATAATAAACTTTTGGGTAGTAGGCCGGCATTCGCTATGCTATGTTTCATCATTCTTCTGAGAAGCGTGGTATTCGCTAAACACTTGCAAGGAATTTTGTGCCAATTGTCCATGCAGTGGTGGACGACGATGAAGAATTATGGCTGAAGTGGGTATGCGCCACAGTTAATAGGGGAACAAGAACAAGCTTTTGTGATGGTTTGGAGCATTGGGTGGCCCACTCGTTACGCCATTCGCATTGTGCGACGACTGGTTGTTGTTTCGCTGTTGTAAAATGCTTTATAAGTCGTATTAACGCAATTACTTTCCCGCCATCAAGCCTGCCTAAGGCAAGTTCGACAAGTTACAAGCACCGGCGTAACTCAGTGGAAGAATATTGGGCTGGCACCCAGCGAACCCGGATTCGAGCCCCACTTTGTCATTGGGGCTAGGCCATGCCTGCCTAAGGCAAGTTTGACAACAAGTTACAATCACCAGCCTAACTCTGTGGTAGAATATTGGGCTGGCACCCAGCGGACCCGGATTAGAGTCTCACTGTGTCATTGGTGCAAGCTTGTTTTTCTAATTTCACGCGATGTGGTTACGGACACCGGAGGCGGTGGCAGACAACAACTGCGCGTGACCCGAATAGTGATCTCATAACATCTTTCGCTGTAAAAGAAGGAAATATGAAAGGTGGGAACCGGCGAGAGCTGCACGGCTTCAGAAGGTCGCGAAAGGCGGACTAGTCGGCGATGGTGACACAACCGCGTAGCTTGAAATCCTCCGAGCCTTTACAAGGGGCGTCACAACGCAGTTTATCAGGACCACGATAAATTTCCTTGTCTGTCTGGCTGGCTCGTGTTGCTTTTATGCACGTTCGCTGAAACGCGTGTCTGCATCTTTGCCACAGTTACTTTCGCAACGTGCGAGAAGAGCAGTGCGTCAGGCTTGGGACGCCATTAATGGGCGTCGTTTTAGGGGCGAAGCTCCTTAAGGCGTGGGTCGGTCGTCATCTGTATGTATGCAAGTATGTAGTAACCACCGCATAGCATATCCACGGAGGGAATGGTGATGGGTGGGACGAAGCTCCGCTAGGTTTTACCGGCAAACCATGAATCATCCGCTGGCCGCGTCCGTCCGTCGTCTGTCTGTCTGTTTGACGCACGCACGGGCGCACGGATGGATGCACATACGGACGCATTGATGGATGCAAGGATGAACTCAGGCACGGAAGAATGTACTGACGGACGGAAGGACACACGGCTGGACGGAAGCGCGGACGGGCTGACGGATGCTTCGCCCCATTCATCATCATTCACCCCGTGGATATGGTGTAATTTGTTTTTTTTTAATGCAAAGCATTGCTTAGCGAACTTCGGTGACTTTGAGCGTATCTATCAATCTATCCTCTCACGTTCGGGTGCGTTCGTAGTCACCTGCTCAACTTGGCGTGAACTAAAATTAGCATGGGAGGGTAAGATGGTTCGAAGAATATAACGCTCTGGTCAACACATGAATAATATGTCATGATCCCGTCGCGTTAACACTTCTCGCCAGACAGGGGCACATACCCATGGGTAGGTATGTGCCACTGGTATGCGGGTACGTGACACAGGTGATTAACACTTCGTATCTACCTAGGAACGACGAGAACACGCATGGGCAATTTTAACGCGTGAGCGTTAAGCAATACCCGACATCGGTATAGCGTCGATCCACAGAAGGCATATAATGAATGCCAGTGTTAAGGAAAACCTGACATAAGCAGCGTTGACCTCCCGCCAAATGCAAATAATAAATTTCAGGGTCCCAGCAGGAATCTAACCCAAGCACCCTGCGTGGCAGTCAAGCATTCTACCACAGAGGTACGTCAGGTTTTGGAACTATATACTTTTCAAACAGACGCTAACCTTCGTGAAACGTCAATGGTGGTTGCAGTGCTGTCTACCCAATTTTATAAACAGGACATATGTATTCTTGTGATACAGCCGTCACGTTGGATTAAGGTCAATTGTGGTTAGTTGCCATACGCTGAAGTTGATTTATGCAGCAGTGTGCAGGGCCAGCCTCCTCGCGAGCATCAGCGCTTCATATCAGCTTCTGGTGTTGCCAATACGCAGTTGGCATCATTGCGCAAGTGCAAAAAACTGGCACTTGCGCAAATATGAGTATTGGCAACACCAGAAGCTGATATGAAGCGCTGATGCTCGCAAGGAGGCTGGCCCTGCACACTGCTGCATAAGTCATCTGCAACTTTGAACATAATCATCTGCAACTTCTGAACATATGTCTGTGCGTGCAACATTTGTACATATATTTAGCGTCATTTGATGACGTGTCGCTCAATAAAATTTGCATTACGGTCACCTTGCCTCCACATGCTTCGCGTAACGTCTATTCCCAGTACACGTGGAATCTGCCGAATTTTTCTAACCGGTGGCTTTTTAGCGACTTTAGACTTTCTAAAACGGACATAAATATTTTGTACATAGCCGTGTTTGTTGTGGACTTGTGTTTAAGGCTTAAAGTCAGGTCATCCATAGAAACTGGATGGCAGGTGCATGGCTGCTCGATCTCTCCTTCCAAGGGAAAAAGTCGAGCGGCCGTGGCAGGCGTGATATAAGAATAAATAGATTTCGGGCAGGCCCATTTGACGAATCTAGTGTTGAGAAATATGGACATTTGGACGATGTGTAGTGAACTTCTTATGAAGTACTTCGTTTCGTGGTTTACTCGCTAATTAAATATTTTGCGTGGATTTTGTTCAAGTAAACGCCTTTGCCCTTCTTTGAGGCCTTCACAGGCTCATACCTAGAGAGTTCTTACTAACATAAAAAAGACCCTGCATTACAGGGACTTGCCAGAAGTCAACTTCGATGAACGCCGAATTTCTTCTCCTCCCCCACAAAAAATAAATTTCGAAAAACACCCTCCGAATTTCGAGAAAAACAAACTCCGAGAACACAGTGCCCTAGCCATGCATCACACAGCTGCGCAACGTCATACTCTTGCCACGGCAGCTGCGATGGCCACAGAAATCAATAAGTACAAATGGATCGATCTCTTACCTAAGCTGATCGCGGTGAGCCCGATTAGGAGGGCGTAATCCACGGGATGCACCGGAGGAGTATCCATCGTGGCGAGCGTATACGTATTACCGAGTGCCGCGACGGGCCTGCATCGAATGACAGGAGAAACTCAAACGACCAGCGATCTATCTCATCTTTTCTTTTTTTTGTTTCTACGGCCCCCTTTCCCCTCTGGCAATATTTATTCGCCGGGGACAGGTTTTCCAGTTGGCTCTCTCCCTCGTTCGTTCGTGCTAGGCGCCTTCCCTTTCCTTTAACCGGAAAGAGGAAGGGCTTCTCGCCACTTTAATAGGAGGAAGATGAGGGGAAGGTCTGCGTAAACGGGTCGTATTGGTTCGTATGCGCTAAAAAAAGAAAAATAAAAAAAATAAAAAACAACAACTGTGTAGCCGTAACCGTAGATGCTTAAAAAACACAATAGAGTTCACTCAGGGAGTCAGACTCAATCAAGAAATACGTTTTACGCTTTGGACTCGCTCGGACTCGCGCCCGAAATTTTCCCGAGCCTGACTGACTCTGACTCACAGTCGCGAAAGTGTTCTTCACCCGTACTCAGACTCAGACTAACGCCTCGATCTGATCAGCTCATGAGTGAATTCGGTGGCCTACGGGACTGATTACCCTCTCCATCAAAATTTGACGTGAAAGGTTCGACTGGATAAAGGTACGCGGAATGAGTTGTATCCTCCTTCACATGATTACAGCGCGCTGCCCTCCCCCCCCCTCCACACACGCACTTTATCCTCCGTGTTCAGGCCTATTGAAGTGACACCTTATTTTGATGAAACGTACAGAATTCTTTTTTTAAATAAAAGCAGAGCGCGAAAAACAAATGCGACACACAGGAGACAAGTAGGCAAGCGTGTCGTCGCTCTCAAGCTACAAAAGTGTGCATCTTTCTGCGCACTGTGCAGTGAATGGCTGTGGGCCTGATTGATTGATATGTGGGGTTTAACGTCCCAAAACCACCATTTGATTATGAGAGACGCCGTAGTGGAGGGCTCGGGAAATTTCGACCACCTGGGGTTCTGTAACGTGCACCCAAATCTGAGCACACGGGCCTACAACATTTCCGCCTCCATCGGAAATGCAGCCGCCGCAGCCGGGATTCGAACCCGCGACCTGCGGGTCAGCAGCCGAGTACCTTAGCCACTAGACCACCGCGGCGGGGCATGGCTGTGGGCCTTTGTTGAATTGGTAGACTGAAGGTGCTGCGACGCAGAAAGGAAACCGTTGCACGCGAACTGTAAGAGGCGTTCTATACATAAAATTGAAGGATGAAGATTGCGTCAGCCAAACGTCAGTGTGTTTGCGGGAGCGTGAATCTTCATTGCTATGTCGTAATATGCTTTAGTTTTCGACATGAGCATCTCTGCGATGTGTGCGCAGACGCGTTTGTGGTGTATACGATCCTCATGTTTCCCACAGTTTCGTAATAAAATCGGTTGGTAGTGAGCGTCCGTTCCTGTCTACTTGTCTCCCGTGTCTCGTCTGTTTTTGCGCACTCCACTTTTATTTTTACACAATGCATGAACTCGCCCAGCAACGCCTTATATTGTTTTTTTTTTGCCGGGATCAGGGCGGGCGAGAAGTACAGTGCGTGGATTATTTATCTATCCTTTCATTTATATAGTTTTCTTGCTGTCTGCCACAATGGAGCAGCAGTTAGTTGCTCGGCTGCTCACTCCAAGGTCGTGGGTTCGATAGCGGCCGTGGCGGCCGCATTTTGATGGGGTTGAAACGCTACAAACCTGCAAGTTGTGCGATGTCGTGGCGCACGCTGAAGGACATCGGATGCTCGAAATTTCCAGAGCCCTCCACTATATGGTGCGCCTCGTAATTACACGTGAGTTTTGACACGTAAGACGCCATACACTATGAATAATATTACTTATTCTTTGGTAATTAAAATTTTTACTCATTAGTGCATTTATTGATCTATTTGATTCGTTTATTTGGAGTGCTGAGCACGTGAAGTGGTGAGGCTGCCATGTGCTGCCGTATTCTGTGATCATCTGCTGTCGTCGTTACTTGGCGCAACGCAGGCGAAGACCCGTTTCATGTTTGTAAACACAGGTAGGACGATGTCGACATTACGGGTTAAATTAGAGCGACGTCCGCGCGTAACTTCCGCCATAAGCAGCGATGGCTGCGATGTGCGCCAACAAACATAACTAAGTTGTGAGACGCGACTCACATCCAACCACGGCGCAGTTCATCGGCACACCGTTTTTTTTTTTCTCGTTGCTTGACTCAGAACACCACATGCACCATTGAAAACCCAGCAGAAGCTGTGGTAGGCAGAGCGTCTTTTGCCTACCGAGAAAGCGCCACCATATTTTCGTCACGTAAGTCCGGTGGAATTTGTCTATAGGCGAATTCCACCGGACATACGTCACAACGATGTAACGAATGTCTGTGACGTATGTGACGTATGTCGACCCAACGCTTCGGTCTATCGTAGCTGCTGCTGTGTTCGTGCTCATGCGCGCGCTTTTTTAGGTCGTGCAAAGAAAAAAAAAACCGATGTACCGATGAGCTGTCAAGGTTGTTTGCGCGGGAAGGCACGAGGAATATGGACTGTCTTTTTTTTTTTGCTTGCGAAAATCATCGCAGAAAAATTTGCCGCAGCTGTAAAACGCGAGAACTTGCCTTCGGCGCCGGTTCATCGGTTATGTTTTGGAGCGGCTTTCCTATAGCAAAAACGCTTCTCATTGTAATGTGCTGCAGTGCAGTCTTTTTCTTTTTTGGTATAAGCTTTGCGTGGAGGCATTTCAAGTATGTTTACCTCAAAACACGTTAACGTTGTGAATAAGATTGCCATATGCGAAGATGCGAAGAATTTTTCACGGTTGGCATTGTCGACATAACTGCAGGAATCTTTCACGCGTCAAGAGGATTTCGTTATACTCACGTCCACTAATGGTGTCACTCGGTCGTTGAGCATGTATTTCTTTATACGTAGGCACAGTTAAAGAATTAAAATGGGAGCGAACAAAAAGATGACTTAGACTATGTTTTTTCCGATTGTATACGGCTGCGATGACACACTTGTCACACGCCCCGCCGCGATGGTTTAGTGGCTACAGTACTCGGCTGCTGACCCGCAGGTCGCGGGATGGAATCACCGCGGCTGCGGCGGCTGCATTTCCGATGAAGGCGGAAATGTTGTAGGCCCGTGTGCTCAGATTTGGGCGCACGTTAAAGAACCATATGTGGTCGAAATTTCCGGAGTCCTCCACTATAGCGTCTCTCATAATCATATGGTGATTTTGGGACGTTAAACCTTACATTTCAATGAATAAATTAATTGATCGGGGGGGGGGCGTTGTGATGAACCTCCCCCCCCCCCCCGAATGGGGAGCGCTGCACACGCTTATACAGTCGACTATTAGAAGTCATCAACGAACACGTCATTGTGAGCGACAAACGCGCATTGGAGAAAGTGACGATCAATAAATAACAACAGTGTTTTGTGTTTATTTTTACTATAACGTTGCCGTGCATACACTGAATTGTGCATCCTTTGCAGTGCCACAGTGTTGTTTCTTGCTTACTGAAGACATTACAATCTTTATTTTTGTGGAAACAGCTGCTACAAAGGACGCGATTACCCAGCGATTGCACAACAACAAAGTACAGCTGCTGCTACACAGTTAATTCACAGTATTTATAGCATGACTGGTAGATTGTCACTATCCCTCAAGAGGAAGGTATATAATAGCTGCATCTTGCCGGTACTTACCTATGGAGCAGAACCCTGGAGACTTACAGAAATGGTCCAGCTTAAATTGAGAACGACGTATCGAGTGATGGAAAAGAAAATGATAGGTGTAACCTTAAGAGACAGAAAGAGAGCAGTGTGGATCAGGGCACAAACTGGGGTTAAGGATATCATAGCTGAAATCGAGAAGGAGAAATGGAACGAGCATGTAGCACGTAGGCAAGATAACCGCTGGTCATTAAGGGTAACTGAATGAATTCCCAGAGAAGGCAAGCGGGTAAGGGAGAGACAGAAATGTTAAGTGGGCGAATGAGATTATGAGGTTTGCAAGTATAAAGTGGCAGCAGCAAGCACAGGACCGAGTTGATTGGCGGAACATGGGAGAGGCGTCCTGCAGTGGACGTAGTCAGGCTGATGATGATGATGATGATGCTGCTGATGATGATTTATAGCATGTGTCCAGGAAAACTGAATTCCAGTTTTATCACACGTGATAATTACGAATTTTCGCACGCGAAAGAGATTGCTGTCTGCGTCGTGTAGACGATTTCGCTCGCGGCACCGTCTTATCTATAGCATTTTCACCGGGGCTATGACAGCTCGTCACGCAATGTCCCTTCACATAGAAAAAACAGCCGTTGATGTGTAATGTCACATGTGTGCGATTGAAGTGCTTGTGAAAGCGCGCACCAGGTGACCGAAATTATTCGGAACCCTCCACTACGAAGTTAGTTTTGAGCCACTTCGAGATGTTGAAATCCAAAACCATCCATTGGTTCTAAGCTTCGCCAAATAATACACCTTAGATCACACGTAGCTTGACAAACAGAATCGAAGTATAAGCGAGAGTAATTACAGTGTCGATGCCTGAAGTGCATTACACTTGGACGGCCGAAACCTGCAGTGTGTTCGCATTGCATGCAAAGGGTATAGGCTTCCATAGGCGTTGTATATGCAAAATGTAGACTGTCGATGTCACATGGCGCTAAACGCACCGTTGAGACTTTGGACACTCTTTGCGCTTGAAATAGAATAGCTTCTACGTAAAGGATGCCATTCCTACTTAGCCGAAAAAAGTCATGCATACCAAGCATGCAATTGATGGAACGCCACATTTCGTGTTTAAAATTTGATGTTACTGCTCCTTCAAACATGTGTAATATAGTGTGGCACATGGAGTCAGTGGGCATTGGGCAGCACTAATGGCGAAAATAAGAACAAAATAGACTTTGAACAGAGTGCTCCCAAGCATCTTGCAGGATGTGGAAGTGCTTGGCGAGTATATACGATGCAGTTACCATATAATGATAAGGTCTCGAATTCGCCTAGACTTAAAAAAGGAACGACACAAACGGATACGCAAGGAGCCAATCAATGAGCTCGCACAGAGAAGGAAAGTACAGAAATTCAGGGTCTCTCTTTAGCGCAGGTACTCGGCTCTTATCAAAGGAAGCCGGCTTTAGCGTTGATGCTACGAATAATGATTTAATTATACAGTGAGAGCTGATAGGTAGGTCCCAAAATTAATCTACAGAAAACGAAAGTAATGTACGAAGACCTCGGGAAAAACACAGCGCTTTGCGATAGGTAGCAGTGCACTTGAAGTTGTAGAAGGGTACGTCTACTTAGGGCAAGTATACAGTAACTGCAGAGCCGAATCACGAGAATGAAGTAATTAGACAAATAAGAATGGGGTGGAGCACATTCGGCAAGCATTCTCGAATCATGAATGGTAGATTGCACTATGCTTCAAGAGGAAGGTATATAACAACTGAATCTTGTCGGCACTTACCTACGGAGCAGAATCTTGGAGGATTATGAAGAGCGTTTAACTTAGGTTGAGGACAATGCAGTGCGAAATGGAAACGAAAATGATAGGTGTAATCCTAAGGGACAAAAAGAGAGCAGAGCGTATCAGGGAACAAATGGGCGTTAAGGACATCATAATCGAAATTAAGAAGAACTGGTCATGGGCAGGGCATGCACGCAGTGCGAAGGCGAGATAACCGCTGGTCATTAAGGATCAAAGACGGGATTCCAAGAGAAGGCAAGTGGGTGAAGGGGAGCCATAAAGTTAGGTCGGCAGATGTGAGGAAGTTTGCGGGCATAAACTGGCAGCAGCAAGCACAGGGCCAAGTTGAAAAGCGGAACATGGGCGAGGTCTTCCTCCTGCGGTGGGCATATAGTCAGATGATAGATATAGCGTGGCACAAGAATGAAAAAAATTGCAGCATATCCACGGAGTGAATGATCGAGAGTGGGGCGAAGCATCTGCCCATCCTTTCGTTCTTGCTTCCATTCATCCACGCGTCCGTCTGTGTGACCATCCGTGCGTCCATTCGCCCGTCCGTACGTGCGTCTGTTCATGCGTCCGCACGTCCATTCGTGCATTCGTCCATGCGTCCATCCGTTCATGTAGCCATTCGAGCATCCGTCCATGCAACTGTCTGTGTGTCCGTTCGTCCACCTAGTCAACACTCCAAGTACCACCATCTCGCATCTTTTCATCATATATACGTCCGTCTGTGTGACCGTCCGTGCGTCCATTCGCCCGTCCGTACGTGCGTCTGTTCATGCGTCCGCACGTCCATTCGTGCATTCGTCCATGCGTCCCTCCGTTCATGTAGCCATTCGAGCATCCGTCCATGCAACTGTCTGTGTGTCCGTTCGTCCACCTAGTCAACACTCCAAGTACCACCATCTCGCATCTTTTCATCATATATACGTCCGTCTGTGTGACCATCCGTGCGTCCATTCGCCCGTCCGTACGTGCGTCTGTTCATGCGTCCGCACGTCCATTCGTGCATTCGTCCATGCGTCCATCCGTTCATGTAGCCATTCGAGCATCCGTCCATGCAACTGTCTGTGTGTCCGTTCGTCCACCTAGTCAACACTCCAAGTACCACCATCTCGCATCTTTTCATCATATATACGTCCGTCTGTGTGACCGTCCGTGCGTCCACCTGCCCTTCCGTACGTGCGTCTGTCCCTGCGTTCGTCCATGCATCCGCCCCTGCGACCGTCAATGCGCCAATCCGTGCATCCGTGCGTCCGTCCATGCATCTGCCTGTGTGTCCGTTCGTCCATCTAGTCAACACTCCAAGTACCACCATCTCGCATCTTTTCATCATATATTCTGCATATAGAAGCACCGCCATCCAGCGGCCATTCCAAGGAATAAACGAGAAGTGGCACACACACACTTTATTACGGCTTGCGCTTCTTGTCTACTTCCCACCTTTAACCACCTTGAGTTCATGGTATATACTAGATCACTGTATTCATGGCACTGCGGCCCAACGCTCGCCAAACCTTTCTAAAACCAAGGAGGTTACGCCCAGCGAGTATAACCTGGCAACCCTTTCTTGTCAGATAGTGCTCAATGTACGTGCCGATGGCTGCTAATTGGGAATGAGAGACAGGAGAATTCGGCTTTTAGTTAACACGCACACTGCGAATTTTTTATTGTTCAACAGCACACAGGAGAAATCTCCAGACGGCACCACCTTGCAGGTCAAAGCGTAAGACTGGTTACGCACTACGACTACGACGAGGGATGAACGGGTGCCGCTTAAAGGAGCTTCGCCCCTAAAAACAAATACAAAAAAAACCAGGCTTCACGCAGTAAGGATTCCGTAACCAGCGGATTGTTGAACGGTTGCAACGCTCATACATAAGCATTCATCGTTACTAGCCACTGCATCAAGAAAGTGCCCATATTTCCTTGTAAATGCGTAGCGGGTGCCTCGGTTCTCCGCAGAATGACGAACGAAGATGTAGTGGACACATTGCAAGCGTAGTTGTACTAGTATAGCCCTAAAAGAGTTTGCAACGGGTTCTAGAAATGCCGCTCTACGAGCTTTCGGTGTGACTGTGCGGTGCTTTCCGTGCAAGACTGGCGTTTTTTTGTTTTTTTTCTTACAGGGGAAAACCATGGCGGTTTGTGAAACGATTCCGGGGAGAGCGCTTGCATTAGGCGACGACGAATACCTGCAACTCCACTCTTACCTGAAGGATTACATAGTTCATTCCTGCAGTCTATTCTCGAGGCGATAAACTCTTTTAGTCAAGGCATTCGACGATTACTTGAAAAAAAAAAGTGTTGCAGCGTTCATTTGAAGAGCGTTTAATGGGACCGACAACTGGCGAGGACGTGCGATTAGATCTTGGTAGGAATGAAAACACTGTAAAATTTTGAGACATATTTCAGCAGCCTTTTCGCGTTGGGAGTAGGATTTATAATTTCAAGTCGTGTTTGAAAGTATAGCGCAAGACCGGGATGTCACGCAGCCTGGTGGAAGAGCCTCGAAGCTTGATTATGGAGTTGGTCACGACGCTCTATTTATTCACGTGGTCTGATGCAGACTGCATGCCATATTTAGACCTCAAACTTAGAGTATACGTATGTTATCCAGCCCTGTTATATTGCGCGCTACTCACGAGGTATAAAGAGTGAACGCAGTGAGAAGTGGCGCTGTCATCGCGGCCGCCAGTGGACCATGTCGAGCGACGGCGCATGCGCAGAAGTGCACACATGCGCAGTGAATCAATAAACCAGCGTCTGTCCGTTTTCAGTGAGGTTGTGTTAAACTATGTAATTTCAAAGTAACGTCATTACTATGCAGGAGTTAAATTATTTACCGTCATCACTGTTGGCTAGATGCAATTCGAAAAATGTAATCAGAAAAATTACACAAATCTAATTAGAAACGTCATTTAAGACTTTTTATTTACTTATTTATTTGTTTATTTATTCACATTACCTTACAGGGTCCCCTAGGGACATTGAGTAAGGGGGGCGAGAAAAGAAAACACGAATTATAACAGAAGCAACAGAGTGCAAAACATTGCAATGCGGTAATATAACATAACTTACAGAGGAATGGCATGGAAAAACAATGTAGTTACAATGGTGGTGTCTAATACAAAGTTGAATAAATGGAAGGTACTCAAAATAAATGGTGCCAAATTATGAGCACGAGGAACTAAGTCGGAACACATTTGCAGATATGTACAGGTATACAGAGCTACATTTTTAAGGACTGTAACGCCGGTATACTTGGTTGCGGAATAGTGTATGGTCAGTGATTGAAAATATTGTGTTACGAAGATCATTCCATAGCGTTACGGCTGTGGGCAGTGCTGATAAGTTAAATGCTTGGGTGTGGCCATAAATGCGTTTGAAACCTACAGTTCTTTCATAAGTGATATTACACTTTTTAGGCATCACAATTTCTTCTGGGGTGTTTATGGCGTGAACACTTGTCTCTTCTCGTCGGTTTTGCCTTGACGCTGCAGTAAGTCTTCGAGTTTACGAGGAGACCCAAACCAAGCGGAAGCAGGCCCTTCTACGGCTGTATAAGCGAGCTCGTCAAAGAAAAGTGATTTGACCGTGCAAAATGGTGGTGGCAAGCTGCGAACGCGAAGTGCTGGCATGACCCTGCAGTGGAGACAAATGCTGCCGCAAGGGTTGCTGAAGGTGTACAACCGCCGTCTTTCCTTCTTGAAGAACCACCCCCTCTCTCTCTTTCGCTCTCTTTCTCTAGACCTAATAGCGTCGCTCTGTCGGTGCCAAGGTGAAAATAAAATAAAGAAGCGTTGCATATTGTCAGTACATGGCATTCACCTTCCCGTGCTTGATGCTCCTCCAGCCTTGTGGGATGTAACGCCCGTTTGCATAAGTTTTTGTAGTTGCGCCACCTCCGCGGCTAAATGACGTCGGTGGGACGGCGATTGAGTTCAACCTTGACCGAGGCGGAGCATCAACTTGTAGCGGTGGTAACACGAGGGTCACGGAGACGGGTGAGCACGTGGGTGAGTGAATTTCATTTTGGTACTGGCAAAACGAAAGGATATGCCAAAAATAGACTATACTGGAAGTTGCACCGAAGGGGGTGCGTAAATACTTTACTTGTCAACATGAACTTTTTTTAAGCGAAGTTGTGACAAACTCTGCTTGCGCGCCACATGTACTGTACTCGGCGACAACTCTTGTTGACGGCACCGTGGAAGCTACGGAACCGAAGCGCATGGCGACTACCGCGCCAGAATATAGTACCTATGAGCTCACTGATAATTTTCTCATTCGCCTTGCTCAAATAAGTGCCACCTTATTTATTACGAGACTCGAACAGATGCAAGAAAACTTGTAAGTAAAGTACAGTTCAACTGTACTTTATCTACAACTTTCCGCATCTCTCTGCCTTCCTTCTCTTTCCAATTCTTAAAAGTATCACGTTTTCAGACCACCAGTTTTCCGATGTACACAAGGCGTCCATTACATAATGGGTCAAAAAATAAACGCGTTGTTAAACTTTCTCCAACATGCCGCCTTAAAAAAAGATTTCGAATCTCTGACGCAAAGAGTAGGCGAGCTAGAGAACAAACTTCAGTCAATGTCGGCACAGCACTCTTCCGCGAATGCAGAAGACATTTTCAAGATGCAAGTAATAATCGATGAATTACAGTCAAAAGTGACAAGGAGCAATTACGGGCTTGGCCCCACTCATGAGAAAAAGCTTTCGAGAATTCAAGACAAAATAGATGACTTGGAAAACCGCTTCCGCCGGTCTAACTTACATTTTTACGGAGTCACCGATACTGACGGTTCCGAGTCGTGGGAGGCCTCTGAGGGAATCGTAAAAGAGCTCTGTTCAAACCATTTTGGCATATCTGTTTCGTCTATTTCTAGAGCTCACCGCCTGGGCTGGTTTTTAGCGGATAAGAAGCGTCCAATCATTGTAAAATTTTTTAACGAGAAAGATGTCGAATCCATTTTGAGCAAGGGCTTCAAACTGAAAAACACAACACTAAGCGTAGCCCGAGACTATTCTGTGGCCGTGCGCGACAAAAGACGCAAACTACTACAGTTTTCAAGGGGGGAGGAGGAAGCAACAAAAGGGAGAAGGCAGAGGGGTTAACCAGAAAGACATCCGGTTGGCTACCCTACACTGGGCGATTAGGGAAGGGGACAAGAAAGACGAGAAAGAGGGAAGAGAGGGAAAAGAAAAAAAAAGAACTTAGAAAAGGACGGCGACCGTATTCGTCTCGTTTTCAATAAGTAGTTCGTTAACGATGACGTTTACATGTGCGACACACAGTCGAATAGGGCTAAACAACTTTCACGTCGCAACAACACTTGACGCATCTCAAATGTCCATCCCCCCTGTCTTCTCGTATCACCAACCAGTACCCTTATATCAGCCATCTGGAGCAAACGAATCATCAACTAGTTCCCTTGATCACGTACACGGCTTTCAATTTCCTTACAACCAAGTCAGAAGTGCCCTCAGTAAACGGAACAAAAAAAGTTCATCCCAAACCTCAGGAGTTAAGGTGTCGACAAATAAGGCATCACACGAAATAACTTTCGCAAATGTGAATGCGCGTAGCATCATGAACAAATTAGAAGCTTTAGAATCGTTGCTTATCGGCCTCAAACTCGACTTCTTGGCCGTTACTGAAACGTGGCTAACAAGTGATATCGAAGATGCTGAGCTAACACCCCCAAACTACGCGATCATACGCAGAGATAGACCAACACGAGGCGGTGGCGTAGCTGTCTTTATAATTAAAAGAATCCCCTTCACATTGTTCCCAGACGTAGAAGGCGTAGAGGCTGTATTTTGCAAACTTAAATTCACAATCCACGTTATCGCTCTCGGGAGTGCATACCGCGCCCATTCATCAAACCTTGAGTGTATGAATGCCCTGTGCACGTATATGCGGCGTCACGCATCTAATGCCAGAGTTATTCTAGTGGGGGACTTTAATCTGCCTGACTTCAACTGGGAATCAATGCAGTACCCCAGCGCCTGCTCCGAAATAATTTACGATTTAATTCTTTCTTTAAACCTTTCACAAATAGTGATGCAGCCTACGCGTGTACAGGGACACAACTCGAGTGTGCTGGACTTAATCTTTCTCACTGATAGCTTTCCGGTACATGAAGCAAACATAGAACTGCTAGACGGCATTTCAGACCATAAAATAACTTATTGTAGGATACCCGTAAAGGACAGTAAAACGCCTGCATACGCCGAGGAAACATTTCCAGACTTTTGTAATGCCGATGACGTAGCAATACATAACTTACTGTTCGACGAATTTCCATCATTTCTAGAATTAGCCTCTAACTCCACTACGAATATAGAAATGTTGTGGCATAAATTCAAAGAAATTGTTCTTTATTGCTTGCAAAACCACGTTATATGAAAGAAAAAGAAGACCAGAAAGATGAATCCATGGGTAACACGTGTTGTTATACATGCTAAAAGAAAGGTGAAGCGTTTGAGGAAAAATCTAAAAGAGAAACCGAATATTTATAGCCGACAAAATCTGAGCGCAGGTATAACTGACATGAAAAATAAAATAAAGGCAGCCAAGTCTACTTGCTTTGAAAAAACTCTACCTCGGTTCATAAAAAGTTCACCAACAAAATTTTGGCAATACATGAATCCTAAGGTCCGTAAAATGACCCATGAAACGCCTGAAGAAAATGCCTATTCCGCATACGTATTAAATAGCTATTTCCAATCAATTTTTACAGTTGACGACGTAAAACAGCCTCACATATAAATTAGAGATTAGAAATCTATTAAGTGATTATTCGTTTCAGAAAAGGGAGTTTTCAACTTACTATTGAAGTTGGATGGCAAAAAAAAGTTCCGAACCAGGCAACATACCTAACGCGTTTTTAAAAAGATATGCCAAATGGATAACAAAATACCTGTGCCTGCTTTTTAACCAATCATTGTCGTCGCGTACCCTACCACAGGATTGGAAAATAGCAAAAGTGATTCCTATACATAAGTCCGGGAATAAAAACGAACCTTCCAATTATCGTCCCATCTCATTAACATGTACGGTTGGTAAACTGCTCGAACACATAATATTAAAGCACATAACGTAGCACCTAAAAGAACACAAAATACTGTCCCCTTTTCAACACGGCTTCCGCCAGGGCATGTCTAGTGTAACACAACTCATAGAAATGGTCCCTGACGCCTCATTAAGCATCAATCGCCAAAAACAAATTGATCTTATTCCGCTAGATTTCTCGAAAGCATTTGATCGGGTGTCGCACAGCAAACTCATCTTGAAACTCCAACTTCTTCTAGGCAAGGGCCAAATTGTTGACTGGATTACTAACTTTCTAACAGACAGGTCGCAGATCAGGGAATTGAACCATGTCCAATCATCAATCGTACCGGTGACCTCTGGCGTACTGCAAGGCAGTGTTTTGGCGCCGGTATTATTTTTAATTTTCGTGAACGATCTTCCTTCATCTGTTAATGTTGGATGCAGATTATTTGCAGATGACTGCATCCTGTACAAAGAAATTCACTCACACGATGACCATATCACCTTAAATACAGCGCTAGACGCAGTTTCAGCCTGGTGCAGTGATTGGCAAATGAACATCAACAACAAAAAAGTCCGTGCTCTTATCTATAACTAGAAAAAAGAATCCATCCAATTTCAATTACGTCATCAATTCAGCTACCCTTTCTAAAGTCATGAAACATAAGTATCTAGGGGTCAATCTGTCGCATGACCTACGGTGGGACGCTCATATTCATTACATCACATCATTTGCGCTGAAAAGACTGTTATTTATAAAAAGGCGATTACAGCAAGCACCACCACACACAAAGTTACTGGCCTACAATACACTTATACGACCTATTCTGGAGTACGCAAACACTGCCTGGGTCCCGTACACACACACACAAAAAAAAAACTAACCAGCAAGCTCGAAGGTGTCCAACACAATGCGCTTATAGGGTCATCTTTAACAAATTTAACCGAACATATTCACCTACGGAGCTGCTTAAGAAGGCTGGACTACTAACCATAAAAAACCGGGTGATATTGGCACGCTTAAAGCTGATGTACCAATTGTTACATGGTCAACTAAACATAGACAAGTCCCGCTACATAAAGCTATCCGCCACTAGAAGTACCCGCCACAAATACTCTCATACCCTTGCCCCTTACAGATTTCACACAGATGCCTTCAAATTCTCGTTCTTCCCGCTTGCGATCAGAGAATGGAATAACCTGTCCCCCTCCATTACCAGTAGCACATCCTTAGCCACTTTCACAAAAGTAGTGGAAAGCAACTTGATAGACTCGCAAACATAACATGGTGCTATGTGATCTTTCTTGTTATTTAAGTAAAGTGCCAATATGATTGTACTTTGACAAATGTGCTTATATGTTTTCTTTTTTGTTGTTGTTTTGTTAACTTTTTTTCTTATTATTTTTCTCTTTCTATTGACTGTACTTAATCACTGCCTTACATTGTCCACCTGTTATAATCCCTCGGGGATAGACAGTATGTATAAATAAATAAAATAAATAAAAATCATCTACTCGTAATATGACACTCACGTGTACACTAAATATTCCAAATGCTTGCCCCATAGGCATTTTTCGTGTATACAATTTTCTAAATGCGTCAATGGTGCAAACGAGCAAAACCGAAATCAGCCACAAGCTCCCGTGTCGCTTGCGGAGCAGCACTAATGTATGCAGGCCCCGCCTCCGTCTGGCCTTGGCTCAAATGTCAAGATAAGTTGTCACCGAGTATAGAACCTTGATGACATCTGGTTTCTTCCACCGATGTTCCTTGATAGCATCGGTGGGCAAGAAGAGGTTTAGCAAATAGCCCGCTCATTTTCTACACTTTCCTTCCCATATTTAGTCAAATATATCCAAATAAATGTTATTTCGAGATACATAAAATTGATAAGAGATTCCTTTAAACTTTTCGCCCGTTTCATTCATAAACTAAAGAGAGACTTTCTTACCCCTAAAAATACTTGAGAACGTGTTTTTAGTTCCGTAGTTAGGGGCAGGTAAATGAGGTGACCGGAAGTTTTTTGGGGTACAACGCTTGCAATGTTGAAAGCATCTGTAGACAAATGGCAGCAAGCTACCCCAGCTTTGGGTGAAAATACTTCTACGCAATGCACATACACTGTCAGACGCTGTGCCGCCCATATTCGGAGCACCTCGTTCGATCATGCGCAGATCCTCAAAAAAAAAAAAATCTGGTGGTACATTCGACATATGCTATGCGTTAACTTGCGTGACACAAAAAAATTTAGCATAATTTTTTTTTCTGTTGCAAATGATAACGTCTCTCTTACAACGGCCGAAGAGCTGGCTTCTTCGAGCGCACCGTCGTTAATTATTCGGAGAGGTTTTTATAAGGCCCAATCGCAGTTTAGTTACAAAGAGCGCCGAGTGAGGTCGAACCCAGAGTGGGTTTCATGGGCATATGGGGGTGCCACCGCCACGGCATGCGCGTCAGCCCATGCACTGACAATGTCCTCCTCTCTTTCCTTTCTCTTCCCTTTCTCACTCATTTTTACCCCTTTCCCACTCGCTGAGCGTATAGGTAGCAAACCGGGCATATGTGCCTCGTTAACCTCCCTGCCTTCTCTCTTGCACTTCCTTCTTTCTTTGGGCTTATGTTAAGCCTATGTTTTCCTGTTGCTTTGTATGTCGCGACTTGAATTATTACGGCTACGAAACATCGTATGTACAAGCCCAACCGTTTTCATGCACATACGCGCACCGTAACACTGTTCGTTTAGTTGTTAAAGATGCCAAAGAGAGAGGTTAACGGCCAAATATGCCCCGCCGCGGTGGTCTAGTGGCTAAGGTACTCGGCTGCTGACCCGCAGGGCGCGAGTTCGAATCCCGGCGGCGGCGGCTGCATTTCCGATGGAGGCGGAAATGTTGTAGGCCCGTGTGCTCAGATTTGGGTGCACGTTAAAGAACCCCAGGTGGTCTAAATTTCTGGAGCCCTCCACTAGGGCGTCTCTCATAATCATGTAGTGGTTTCGGGACGTTAAGCCCCACATATCAATCAAATCAATCAACGGCCAAATATAGCAGCGCACGAAACCATGCCTAAATTAGTCTATACCGCCCGAGACGTTGTAAAAATGCGTCACTCGCCGAACACGCACTGCCGAAGCAAGTCCATCAGCATTTGTACTCACGTTCAACCATTTTTCCGTCGAGAGGGTCTGCTAGGAGAGAGCGCTCGCAAGAATCGTGGCATCCAACGCGAACCCGTGATGCAGGTCATGGTTGGTTGTTTACACGAACACCACAGGCGCGTTTCGCGAGCAGTGGCGCAACACGCACATTGAGATTGATTTTAAATGTGTTCAAGGCTGTGTTATCCGTTGATAATACGTAGATAATGCGTGCGTAGCCAGCCTAATCTATCAGACAGGTTACGTCACCTTCAAGGGAGAAATCGATGGAAGGAAGAGAGGGGTAGGTTCGCCTGGTAGATGAACGGATTTGTTATCATGTACAGGAGCTGGTAAATTAGGGTTGGAATGGGGATACAGATAGCGATAAAACGAATAAAGAAAAAAAAGAATACACATGCACACACATGCAGGGCGTTCCGATCAGAGTCGGTGGGAAAGACCAGTTACTGTACTCCAATACACTTTGTTCCAACTTGTGTACCAGTAGTTGGCTGACTAGTTCAAAGGCGTGAAATCGCTTTTCATCCCTTGATTTTCTAACCATCTGACCCATAGGTGTGCTTAGGGATTCCCCTTTATAGGTGGGTGAGGGGTGGCAGCGAATATTTGTCGCAGCGTCTCACCACGCAACTACGTCAATTTGTGGGGTTGAAATTGCCGCCCCCTCACCCCAGAAGCCTCTCCCCCTTCCTTCCTAATTTGGCAGTATATGGTTGAGATGAATTTCTTCTTGGCCTAATCGGTATTATTTAGTAGATTGTTTGAGAGGTGGGTAGTTTATGCAGTACTGGCTGTTCTGTGCATGTGTGTGTCACTCATATATCACTCTTAGCTTCTATATCACTCTTATCTCTTATCTATATCACTCTTATCTCTTATCTACATCACTCTTATTTCTTATCTACATCGCTCTTATCTCTTACCTATATCGCTCTTATCTCTTACCTATATCACTCTTATCTCTTATCTACATCACTCTTATCTCTTACCTATATCACTCTTATCTCTATATCACTCGTATATCTTCACGGGGTGGGACGGGTGATGGCCCGACCTCCTTCTGCCTTCCCCAGTGCGCACGGCTATGCTTTGAGCGGCTTTGGTTTGGTCAGGATCAGCACGAACTTGTTTTCACCACCTTCGCGGCCGTGTTGCGTCGGCGACTGAATGATCCAGTTTGACCTTGACCGATGTGAAGCATCTATTTGTAAACAGGTGAAGCACGCGAATCACGATGTTCCGGGTCCGAGGCGAAAATGAAAAATGGCCAAACCACCGACAAGGGTGCGTGCCCTAGTCAAGGTGGGCGTTATCACTGCTCGGCACGGTCAACACAAAAAAAACGCAACAGACAAACAGAAGAGGAAAGACCCAATCGCCCAGCGGGAGTGTTGAAACTGTGTACGCACTCCGAGAGGAAAACGATAGGCAGACACCTCGCTGCTATAATGCGCCGGGTGGGTGCCTTTTGTTTCCGCTTCGTTAATGGGGCTCCAAAGTGAAACATTAAGATGGTTTAGGCAGATAAGTTGCTTCTTTATAACTCTATTGTTACTCATTTTGGTAACTGCGGTGGTCACATTTCGGTGGAAGTGAAACGCTATAGGGTCCATGCAGTGGCGTAGCCAGGAATTCGGGTTAGAGGAGTGTGGGTGGAAGCGCGGCCTTCGCATCGAATTTTCGGAAGCACGAAGTACGTAAATAACAAATGCATTATCAGTGCCAATTTGTATTAGATGCTGCAAGCCACTTCTTGATTGCTGCGCATGGTCAAGAACAGTGAGAAAAGAATGTGTTTTTTATAAAGAATAATATGTTGGCATGTTCGCGAAATCTTTCCAGTAATATCGGTCATCGAAATTTTCTAATTCTAGTGTTTTTTTTCGTGTAGAAGGAACCGAAAATATTATGAACATCACATGAATTTTTGAACTGCATCCATTTTAAACTCAAGAAGAGCCTGATAACAAACAAAAAATAAAACCCACAAAATAATCAGTACAAGGGCGACTACATCAATGCAGACTCTTTGTACAAAAACGTTAATATTTTCGCACTAATGCTGCAGCCAGGAAAAAACAAGTATGGGAAAGTACGCATCAAATGCGGGTGAATCGTAAGTAGCCGGCAACACAATGCGCAGTTTGCTTACACTGAAAATTGCAAATGTGCATAGTGTTTTGAAAGCGAGAACCATTATTCTGCACTCAATATCGAAGCAGGCGTCTCGCATATAGTTAAAAAGAACAATAAAGAATGAAGACAGCAAATGAAAGCCACACACGATGCGGACTAGCAGAGTTCGTTCGATAACGTCGTGCATGCGGACCTTTCAGTGAACCATGTGAGGCTGATTAGCTGTTCAGGTCCACCTGATTGTCGCATTCCTATGTTTATATTAGGTCATGCTGTTAACTGTTAAAATGTACAAGAGGCCCAAGTTTTTTAAAGCGGCCCGTCTCTCTCTATACAAAAGCAGCTGCAGCTAAAGGGAACCTTATACTCGACACCTGTACTGCGAACGGTGAACACGAGAACAAAAGAACAGTGAACACAAGAAATAACTGCATATTTGGCGCATGTGAAATCAGTCAGCATAGGGCTGACTTTCGCTTCAGTTGAAATTTACGCAAAGCTACCAGCGCCTCTACACTCGTGAGCCACTCGAGATGTTCTAGCGCTGCTTTCTCGATGTCCAAAAAACCAATGTGTGTTTTCCCGGAAATACAGTTGTGCCGTGCGTAGGAACGCAACACAGTGGAGGCTAAACAATATAGTTAAAAAAAGAACATCCCATTGTCCTCTGCCTCATCACCGGATATCATGCGAGTTTAATGGTAACTTTCTTAATGGCCCTTCGTTATAGATCCCCAAAATAAACCCCCTGCCCAAGAGTGTGGTTAAACAGTGTGATCCCCGCGGTAAAAATAACTTCTCTAAAACTTCATCGGTAGTGTGCCACAGTGAAGTTATAAAAATTACATCATCTTCAATTGATGTGAACCATGTGTAGATGCGAAGCAGCGGGCGCTAACGCTTACTCTGGTGGCGACGTTGACGACGGCGCACATCGCGGCGTTGCGCAGGAGAGAAACCTGGGGAGGCGCAAAGCACGCAGTTATGGACCGGTGTTTCCCACTGGAACACGCCGATCGCTGCTAATGGTCAGTAAGAGACACAAGACTCCAATCGGACACTTGTAGTTAACCCGCACACGGCGAATTTTTATTGTTCAACTACGCACCGCTGTGGGAAAATCTACCACCGGCACTGCCTTGGAGGTCAAGATCCAGTAGTGTCTACATATACGGGGTAGCCAGTGAACTGTTATGCAGCGTAAGCAGTTTGTTTTTTAATCAAGAAAAAAACTGTTTGCTCGACGTGCGCTCAAATGTTCCGAGCAGTGGAGAGGGTGAAGTGAGAGAGAGGACACGCAGCGAGCGGCGACAGGCTAGGGAGAGAGTGACGTCAACGCGCGCTCTGCGAGAGAAGGCGTGACCTACTTGGCACCGGCCCAACACCTGCGGCCAGGGGAGCGTGGTGCGGACGGATAGAAAGCGTTACACAGGCTAGTCAAAGAGCTGCTTCGCATCTAAAAGTTGAATTGCCGGTGTGACTTGCACTGTAAGGAGACCTGTGCAAGGACACAACTAGAGAACATACTGTCACAGAAAGCACGACGCAGTTTTTTTCGTTTCACACTAGACAGGAAATCGATCAACAAGCATTTAAGTACGTTTTGTACTTTACGTGTTGTACTTAAAGAGGAGGTTGAAAACCGTGGCGTATCTTCTCCAGTCTCAGGGTGGAAAGTCGTGGGGAACTTCAGTACAGCCAGTGCTGCAGCTATACAATGCCTTAATTTTAGGCTTTGTGAAATAGTCTTCTTGTGACGGGAAATACCTGCTAAAATAATCTGTGTTTACTCAGGGGGTTGCAAGTTCAAGCTTTAAGGATGTATCTCGGTCTTCCGAAATGTGCGTCTGCAGCCGCAACAATTGTCATGGCTGGCGACCATCCTATGACCCTGTACATAACTACGGATTCTCTCATGGTGCATATTCGACACCTCGCCCGGGTACCTTCACACCACCTGGCATTTTCAGTTACAATATTCAGTTACATTATTGCTGCCCATAGTACTTCCTTGGTTTCGAACTATACGCCTGCAGCAAGACCTCCCTCGCCTTTATAGAGCCTACATCGACCTAAAGTACACCTTAACGCACCAGGCATTACGAAGAAGTCAAGAATGCCATCGGTTGCACTTAAACAGGCCACACTACTGTATTTACATGTGGCGTACAGTCCTCACACCCATATTTACGCAGTTAGCTCAGCTATGGGGACAAGCTCAACCGCTGCCGTAATAATTCCAGCAAGATTCATTACAATACAGCTAAAAACGCTCCATGAAACCTTAACTACAGCAGCTGAAAGAGTAGCCTTCCGTGCCATTACTCACTATGTTATAGAGCAGGCACCTAATTCGTGGGTCATCTTTTGCGATAGCAAAGCAACCCCCCAAAGTCTACCCTCCGTTGTACATCATGGCTCATACATGAGCAGCTCTAGCGGAAATCAGGCAAGTGCACCATGAAATAGTTAAAAAAGGGGCACAAATTGTTATTCTAGTGGCTGCTTAGTCATTGTGGCATTCAGGGCAGTAACCAAGCGGACGCAGCTGCCCTATCCGCCCATGACGGTGTCAGTGTCGCCATTCCCTTTTCAATATCCAACACCGCAAAAGAACTTCGTGTGCTATCCCGTCGTGTAACGCTAGATTTATGGCATTCATCAACTTTCCCCAGTGTTCGGCTACATGCCTTGGAACCTGACCTTCCAGGTATACGTCTCCCACTCAAGCTATCGCGACGCGGCACTACCTTGCTGGCCAGTTTGTGGCCGGCGTTCTCAGATGGTAATTCATTTCTTATTGGAATGGCTGACAGCCCGTCACGTGATGTATGCGGTTGCAACGAAACAGTCGCGCACCTTCGCTGTGACTGCACCAGCTCCAGACTGCGTAAGAGCTACCCTATCAACCACACTAGGCCAGCTGGACAAGCGCCCTCTGTTGCGTTTGACGGGGGCCACCCTTTTGGCGTGGCCGCAAGAAAGGAAGAAAGGCAGCCACCTCATTTTGTGGAGATAAGGAGCAGCGCCAAGACGCCCTGCTGTTTCCATGTGCGTGGCGCTGCGCGGCTCAAAGTACTCTACGGAGCACCGCTGTCCTTCGAACACGCGCAGAGATGCGACACGTGGCGTCTTCGTGCCCCGGTAAAAGCCACAGAAAACGAAGTCCTGGGGCCCTGGCCTACTCTATCTGCATCACGGCTGCTCTGAGAGCGTTGTGGCAGTTCCTGGAAGCAACCGAACTCGGATACAAACTCTGACTGCTCGCGGACAACGTGGCTTTCTATAGCGCTCGGACAGTGATCCAGTCACTACGTTTTTTTCCTGCTGCCACCAACTCTTCTTCTCTTTCCCTCTTTTAGATCTCTTTCTCCCTTTCCAAGCACAGAGTAACAAACCGAAGTTTTCTTCTGGTTAACCTTCTTGTCTTTCCTTTGTCTCTCTCTCTCTCTTCCTTATTATCAGTTCCAAAGTAACTTTCTTTTCTCCTGTAGCAACGTTTCCAACCAAGTGACGTTCTGGGGACGTGAGCACACTCATGCGATGAAATTCGCGAGAGTGACCGGGGTACGAAAACATATACTTTGTTACTCTGCTAGAGAGCTGTAGGCCGTCCCGTAAAAAGAAGGACCTCCACTATGATAGCCCAACCAGTTCTCTCTGTTTTATTTCTACACAAGCTGACACATCGATCAATGTGCTTAGAAAATGTTGTTAACGATTTATAGTATTTGGTACCCTGCTATGAGAGAGCAAAGAGCCGTCCCGTGGGCCTCACGTTTCACGAAGCCGTGTAATGTGTGTACAGAAATAACTGTTCAACAATTTAGAGTACTCGGTACTCTGCTATGGGAGAGCTAAAAGCCGTCCCGTGGGCCATACGTACGTGTTTAGAAAAAATGTTTAACGATTTTGAGTACTTCGTACTCAACTATGGTGTCTGCAGGAAACACAAACATCTGTCCATGACACTATGTATTGGGGGGTTTAGAAAAAATCTTTTTCACGATTTCGAGTACTTCGTACTCAACTATGGGAGAGCACTGAGCCGTCCAGCTCAAACCTGTTCACACTCCCCCCCCCCCCCCCAAAAAAAAAACACGCATATCGACTGGTATGTGTGTTTGGAAAAAGTGCTTAACGTTTTAGAGTACTCGGTACTCTACTATGGGAGAGCTGAAAGCCGTCCCTTGGGCGTCACCACCTTTATTCCCGAATATGCATTGACAAGTATGTGTGTGTTTAGAAGAAGTGGTTAACGATTTACAGTACTTGGTACTGTACTATGGAAGAGTTGAAAGCCGTCCCGTGTAGGAAGCACTGAAGAAAATAAACTTGAGATTTGTGAGGTAGTGTTTAGAAAAAGTTTTTTTTTTATCATGCGATGCAACAAACCTAAGGAACGAGCGTCTGTACAACAAGCACAATAACAAACAAATGACAAAGGACAACTTACATTACACATTTATACAAAAGTGTCCAAGTCCGTAGGGTGTCCATAGTCCATGGTACTAATAACTACATACACTACATATATACACTAATCACAATATGGACAATGTACATGATGATATATGTACATAATTTACAATACTTGGTGAAGATGTCAGAAAATATGTACAACAGGTATCCATATTCATAAAATTTACATACATACAACGTTAGAATGAAGTGCATATATACAAGAGCTCAAACCCTGATGGGACATACACAAACACATAGAATAGTAAACACATACTGATTACATGCACTAATTAGACATTGACAGGTGACCTGGCTATAGGAACCAGGCCAGGTGGAAGACTATAATTGAACATGTCTGTCAACTACGGACAGAAAGCGGCACGACCATTGTCGCAGAAATTTTTCCTCCCCAAGGAAGAACCATTCCTCCGACAAAAAAAATAAAAGAATAGAGTAGAGGCGTTCCAAAATTGGAAAGTGAGCACGACGACGATGACCTGCCGCAACAGCTTCGCACCTATGATACCACAAACAAAAAGCTCCCACAGCTATTAGTAGGCGTAAAAAGCGACTACGCGAGCAGCGACCAGATATTACAAAGCGATTGACACCTAGGCCACGAAAACTAGTGTTAACTGGCTTCCAAAACACCATTGCAATGACACATTGCTGCAGCATATGCTGGTGAGACTCCTGTAACGGGCAGTTAGTACAAGTGGAAAATGGAAGCATGCCCCACTTCTTAAGTCTGTCCCGTGTTGGAAGTACTCTCCATCCAAGATGCCACATAAAGTCACCGAGGTGACCAGGCAAAAACAATGTCGTTATCACACTCCACGAGACATGTATCGATCGTACTAGACGGGCTGGAGGAACCAAAGGAAGCAGAAGAGCCGCCGTTATATCTACAATGCGGCTTTCGAGAATGTCCACATCGCGACAAACCTGCTGCGCGTGTCGATAAAATGCTACTGCCGTTGAGTAAAATGCAGGCACGTTAAGTGTTTGCGGTGAAAAATTAAGCCGTGCATTTGGTAGTAAATAGCGTATCTTGGCGCCTAAGAAATAGCAGGCAAGATCACGTGCGGGGCACTAATCACCATGCAACAACCGAAGTAAGAATCGTATAGGGCAAGCAACTGGCAGAAAAGAGACGTATGGGAATGTGAAACCACCGCAGTTTCTCGGTTGTCCTAAAGCTGCTCGGCAAACCAGCTCTGTTCCACCCGACCAGAAAAATGAGCCAATGAGGAATATCAACGACCTAGTGAATCGTAATGGGAGCTGTAAGACATGAGATACGTACCATGCACGGCCGCAAAACACCGTCTGTGCTAAATATCTTCTTTCGAGCATCGGTAAATCATACTCTTGTGCTTCCCGGACGTGTCGTTTGACATCTTCGACTACTGAATTCAACAAGGAGGCTGATATGCCGTAGCAAGTATAATCAAGCGCCAGAATGCGAATGGAGTCACTTTTTTGAAGCGTCTGGGGAACCAATGAATAAATACCGAAATTATGAAAACTTTAACGCAGCACCTGAAACCGTGCCATACGCAGCAAAAAGTCATAGGCTACGGGATAAACTGTCCTCAAACTTTAAATACAACATGATGTCATCAGCAAACACTGTCACCATCACAGTACCCCTACCTGGAAGAAGAAGGCCTCTAACGTAAGGATCAGCGATTAGCGATTGAAGAAATGGTTCGAGGTTGAGTACAAAACGTGCAGGGGATAAAGGACACCCCTGGCGAACACCACGGGTAACAGGAAATGGCGCACTCTCTAAACCATCAAGAAACAACGTGCTGCGTAGATTTCGCTATGCGTTCCTGAGAAGCTCAACGAAGTTTTGCGAGAAGCCAAATGCTGCCATTACGCTAAATATGAAGCTATGTTCGAGGCGATCGAATGCCTTTTCCTGGTCAAGTGAAGTTAAGAGTCCCCGAGCTGATCTTGCTAACGTGTACGCAATTATATTACGCGTAACAAAGGAGTGACTATGGATTTCTCTTCCAGGAATAGAGCATGCCTGATGATGACCTATTAAGGAGGGCATCAAGCTTCTCAAACGCCGAGGGATAACTGCCGCGAAAGTTGTGTAATCAACGTTGAGGAGCGTTATTGGTCTCCACTCCTCTGGGTGAACCAACGATGGGTCATGTTTAGGTATTAAATCAATTCGACCATGACGAAAGCTATCAGGGAAATCAAAGTTCTCAAAACAGCGGCAAATAACAGAGGTGAAAAGACCACCAATGTCGTCCCAAAACGTTAAATAAAACTCAACAGGCAACCCGTCCGGCCCGGGGGCCGAGCCACGCTTCATAGAAGACAGCGCCTCTTTCACTTCGTCAACTTGTGCAAAGTTGTTCAGCTACTTAAGATGAAATTTGAGGGAGTCTACTTAACATTGTGGCTGTCTCGGTGGTACCACGATGTGATGACATTGTCGTACGAGCCATGTTGGCAAAGTGATCTAGGAAAATTGATTGATCACGTGTCAGTGGCAACGCAGTGTGTAAAGATCTGACAGTTGGAATTTCTAGTCGACTCGGCGGGGTGAGAAGCGAGCTTTTCGCAAAGTGTAGATTCTCAAGGTGAGCACATGGATTACGTCTGCAACGCCAAGCGGCCGCCGTCAACGACGAAGCTGCAACAAGGCGTTGAAAACGACCCCTTAACTCTCGCTGCCATGCGCGCATCAAGGGAGTTAGCTAATCAACCCGAAGAGCAATACGCAGCTTTGTGGCAGTGTCTGCTAGTTCTTCGAACGTACGGCGTCTAAGGGCCCGCCCTGCTACTGAGCAGTGTAAACGCCACTGTGTCTTGAGTGCGTCCCACACCTCCGGACCGCATCCCAAAAGAGAGGCGCGCAAGATTCTAGATGAAATAGAGCGTGAACGCGCGTCGTGCAGAATGTGGATGTCAAGATGCCAAGGTCTCACTGATGGTGAAAAGAAAAAGTAAGCCTCGAGCGTCACTGGTTGGTGGTCTGATATATAAAGAAGGGATGGTAATGTTGCTACATCGGAGTGCGATACGTAAAAAGCTAGTGCGCTCGGCACATAGAAACGATCCAACCGACTAGACGACGTGCTATGCCGCCAAGTCCAGGCCTACTGTGGTCCATGCACTAGTCTGTACGTATCTATCAAAGAGAAATGTTGCACCAGGCGACGCAGCTCTGGCGCGTTCCAATCGAAGCGACCCCATCCTGGACTTTGCACGTCAATTCGCGTGTCTAATGCACAATTAAAATCTCCAGTATGACATGACAACCGTCTAGAAAATACACGTTCAGGTCACGGAAAAAATCGTTAGACATCGCTGCTTGATCTGGTCCATAAATACACAAAACATGCAGCTTGAAGGATGATAGGACGCAGTCAAAAGCCGATACCCGTCCAATCCCGTCATATAAAACGTGATGATCGCGTAGAAGAGCGTGGTTAAAATAATAATTCCAACTCCACAGAAGCGAGATGTCGCGAAAAAAAATAATAAATGAGCGTTTGAATGCTCGAATGTGGCCAATAGTGAAAAAAATTGTTTCTTGTAAACACAGAATATCACAATGTTCTGCGCGGGCTATGCTGATAACCTCGGCTTGCTTTACTGGGTTACGGAACCCTTGAACATTTAAAGAAATGATTTTCAGGGCGTCAGCCATATCGAAATGAATGTGGGTGACTGACCTGGTCGCGTTTTTTGATTCGGCACTCCGGGGATCTGTCCAGGCGAACTGGAGTACATACACTACACAGCACAATGCGACCCTCTAGAAGAGGGTCGAGGTTTTTTCGCTTGCTGGGACTCGGAGCGGCTATCTTAGGTGCCGTCCGTGCGGGTGGCAGACTTGTGAGCATGCTTGACCTTTCGCAGGGCTTGCATTTCCACGTCACATCCGTCTAGGCTAGAAGATAGTCCGATGCTACTGTCGACTTCGAGGCTGAAGCTGCTGTCTGACGATCAGATGGTGGTAGGGCTGCAGCGTTAATGTTGTCGCCGCCTCCAACGAGCTTGATCACGGATTGCTTGTCGAGACGCGTCAGTAAAGAACTCCCATGGCGTCTTGCTACGTGTCCAAGAAACTCGCGAGCCTGGCTTTCGGAATGGACCAATGGGCTTTGCTCATTCGGTTTCAATTCTGTTCCTGGCGAGACACCAGCGCCCGTAGATTTCGCAACGTCGGCGTCTACTGAGCACTCAGTTGCTAGGTTTAGCGATGAGTCTGGTGCCTCGGTGCCTATCAACGTTTCTCGGCTTGCGCCGACGTCGAACATGGCACAGCATGTTTGCCTGGGACAGATGCGAGGTCAACCATGGTGGCTCTTCTTATCGCTAAGATTGGCAAACGTGGCGCGCTCGGGTTGACCAAGCTGCACACTTCTTTGTCGTTTAATGTAGCTCGCAGAATCGGATTCTGGCGTTCTTCTAGTACAGCCCCGGGTTCTCGTTCATCTGTTGCCGTTGGTGACACGGACGGTAGGGCAGGAAAAGTCCCCGCAGTAGCATCAGAATATGAACGACGCACAGGGCAGACGGTGGTAGGGTGGCTATCTCCACAATGTCGGCAGGGGCGGTCGCAACGTTCGCTTTTGTGTCCGTGCACACCACAGCGACCACAGAATGGGGCTGTGCACTGTGCTCGATGATAACCAATAGAGCCACACCGATGACAAACACGTTGCAGACAGCAGTAGTCGAAGGTGACTCGATGACCACAAACGGGAAGATAGATGGGGACGAGATTTATGGGACTCATTTCCATCCGGACAAAGCGTGTGCCTGTGAGAACTCCGCGTCTTGCGCTCATGAAGGCAGCGGTCACAGTCTATACCTTGCCGTATGGGGACAAAGCCTGGACGAGTACCTCGTTGGAGACGAAGGCTGGTAAAAACAGGCAGGCGACGTTATTTACCTGCGGGCCAACGGGAACGACAGGAATACACTCGCTACCGATGGTCAGGTAGCCAGCGTCGACGATTAGAGTCATGGAAGCCATGCTCTTGACATTTACTTGGAAGTTCATGCCTCCCGTGTGCTGAACGCAGTGTACCTCTGAGAGGCCAACTATTGAGGCCATCGCGTCGACGACGGTCTCCGGACTGATCCCCGCAGGGACGACAGCGTCGAAGGCCTGCGCCTTCGAAGGCGTCCACGACGTCGATGGCAACATGGCTAGATGAGGAGGACGTCCCTGACGTGGCACACGCTGATTCTGATGCTGATGACCTCTGATGGATGGCGCTCACCCACAGAGGGGGATGGGCCAAGAACCAGGCAGCAGGATACTTAAATGAAGCTAAAATGAAAATGAAGCCAATCTGAAAAAGCAGTTTAAAAATAATACTATCAAAAAACAAAAATATTTGCTGAGCAAGTGGTCAAACCATCTCTTGTTTTTGATAGACATAGCTACGAATTATAAACTAAAGATGTGGAAAGGTTAGGGTTCACTAGCACGGTAATCTTTGCGTTGATGTAATCAAACACAGTGGAGCATATATCCCTGCGGCAGTAACCGAATGAAGTTCCGCCAAGTGATAATATTACTGGTAGATTTACTTGTCTTCCTAGCTTTTGTAATGGGGCTACTAAAGATCTTTTTCTCTGATAAGAATAACGATGACAGAATAAAAAGAAGTGTTCAATTGTTTCAATTTCGTTGCACCGAATGCATAGCTTTGACGCCTTGAGTCGAGCTTTGTTAAGGTAATAATTTAGTTGTGGAACTGCACAGCGCAATCTGGTATAAGTGACCTCTAACTGGCGAGATACACACCACTGTTTATTCCAGCAATACCTCAAATGCTCGAAATCTTTGAATTTATCCAAATCACCTTTTCCCCATTGCAGGCAAGTGTTTCGGAACCTTAGCGCTAACACGTAAGCCGTATCTGGCAAAACTGGGATGGTGGGCCCACTCAGGGATACTTCTGCTAAAGAGTCCGCCATTTCGTTCAAATATAATCTGCGGTGGCCCGGCACTCATAGCAAATGCAGTTTTTTTACCATTTTCGGTAATAAATGCCGAAACGTATTCATCAGCTCTGCATTTACTGCCGCAGAAAGTGCATTACAAACTGATAGATAATCTGTAATAATAACTGCTAATGATTCGCTTGAGTGAAATTTGCGTAGGGCAAGAACAATGGCCAATAATTATGCAATGAATACAGGGGTATAATCTGGGAGTCGAATCGAAAAGGACCAGTCGAAAGAAGGAGAGAAGATGCCAACCCCAGCCTTTTCTTTCGACACAGATGCATCAGTCGCAATGATAATGCTTATCTCTAGGTGAGCTAGATAATGTGCTAACTGGTCATTTAAGTACTTATGTGCCAATTGTTTCGCGTTATGAGGAAATATATCATCAAATTGTATGCTAAGCATTGACTTTAGGTTGACACGCAGGGACGTCAACAGGATCACTTTCTCTTCGTCTTTCTCTTGCTACAGACAATTTCCCGTAACTGAAGTAGCGGCCAAGTGTTACTCTAGATAGAGACAATTGCAAGGAAGCACTTCAAAAGTTTCACCGCAAGAAGCCTCCGCGCATGCTCTAGTTATACTGAGGATTTTGTCAGCGCATCTATTTGTCGTTTAAGATGAAACTGTGATAAAGATTGAGAGGGTCTTTTTTTCAGGCAAGCCTCACCTTCTTTAGTCAAACGCTTCTCTTGTTAACGCATTACGTCTAATTTTTTTATAGTGGTTACTAAAATTTTACAAAGCTGTAAACTCTACATAAATTTAGTTTTTTTGTTGTGCAGAATACAAGGTAGGCTAAGGTAGCTAAGGCACTTCGAGTAACCTAGTCTTTGTACTTGCGGTATTCAAACGCTCTTGTTGTTTTGTTTATTGCTGTGTTTTGGTTTCGTTTCGAAAAAAATAATGAACCGTCGCGAACTTCCTGACCCGATTACAATTGGTGAGTCTAAAAGGTCATGGTGGTGAACTGTAATTGCTGAACATTCGCTGATTGTCCTCTTCGTAACAAAGCAGCTCCAGACCACGCGAAGCCAAACGGAATCGAAACAACGAAGATTAGACACATTTGTGTGCTATACCAATTATTATCATGCTCGCTGAAGCGCCATGCGTTGCAGCGCCCATAGGCACTAGCGCCAGAGTTCTCTCTAGTGAACTCATAGAAAACTATGCCTATAGCTGTATCGACAAAATGGGAGCAAGTGTATCTTGGCTTGCGCGTACCAGGTGGAGCTGATCAAGTTGAAAGCATGCCCGATGTCATAGACAGAAAATTCGGTGGGTATGGGTCGCAGACTTATCGTGTGTGTGCCAAGCAGAGTTGGACGTAACGCGTCACAAGTAATCGATCGCTTGTAATCAATTACATTTTCTTGTAATTTTGTTATGCAAGCATAATGGATTGCTTCTTGGGGACTGCAACAGTAAGGGTGAATGAACTACATGTTCTCGTAACTGATTACCGGTAATCAATTACATTTAAAAAAATCAAGTTGTAAACAGTGTTTAACGACAGTTTTCGTCCCGAAAAAAAATGTGACTGCTCAGTAATGAATCCTCCCCCATCCCACCTCACCCCGTCTTGTCAGGTGAAGGGTGTTAACAGTGCCTTGGTCTTATCTGCAAGCCAGCAGCTTTAACCTTAGCTGAACGCAATTTCATAAGTTCTTACTCGCGGTGGCACCGTGCGTTATATTGTGTTGAGGCGCCTCGATCAGCACCAGTCAGCTGGGGGTGGCGAAAACGCCTGCGCATATCGACTAGCACGACATGAATGCTTGAAAACGGAGTATTTTGTCTGTAAATATAACTAGAAACTACCTAATGCGCCAAAACAAAATTTAAAGGTAACCACAAATTGGAATTGGAGCCAATTCGAAATTTAATCGCCAAATGTGGTTGTAAAGTAGCAGCCAGTAGAGATATTGTATATGCTACCTAGACAGCATATACAGTAACTCTAGTAACCAGTTTGGCGCAAAGTCGCTAGCAATAGCAACCCCGGGGCATGGCTGCCACGCAGTGCGCCTGGGTTCGATTCCAGCTCTAAACTTCATTTTTATTTCTGATTGCGCCTGACGTGATCCGAATTATCGTTCCGCATGCCACGTTTTGCAAAGCCAGCGTCTGTGAAAAATGTTTAAGGCCTTGGCCTTAATGTGACCTGTCTTCCACTGCGCCGCTACCTGATTCCACGAAACAATTTTTCGCTTTGCTAATGATGAATAATTTCTCATTATCAACGCAATAAGAAAACGATTTACATTTGAGCCCACAAATGCTTAGTATGTGGGCATATATGAACTAAAGACTAATTTCCTCAATTTCCTTGTTAGACACAACCAGACGGGTGCATCGTGCCAAGAAAGAGGTGGGGGATCAATTGCTGTCTTTCACAGTGATGTAGTTTTTATGACGTAAACTAAAATGAATTATAGTAGAGAAAAATCACCCCCTCTCGTTGGAGGGATGGGAACTCACATCCTGCGAGCATTCGACGTTTGTGGGTTCTGATCCCACAAACGGAAATTATGATTAATTAATTTGGGGGAAGTATGTGTGCAGTGGACTAATCAAGGCGAACAGCGGAAGTGCCTCAGACAGGCTGGCCGACGTTTCGATAAGATGACCTATCTTTGGACGATATGAGGACGTATCTTTGGACCTATCTTGACAAAGATAGGTCCTCCTATCGAAACGACTGTCAGCCTCTCTGAGGCACTTCCACTGTTCACCCTGATTATCCCACTGCGTGTTTCCATCTGTCGACTCAAATCTAGATCACACACGTTCAACAATGACTTCAATCGCCTCCGCTAGTCTCAATTGTCGCCTTTGGGCCAAACATACTTTATTCTAGAAAGCGAAGTGTTTACTACAGGTTGAAACGACAGTAAACCGGCATCAATTTTGTATGGCTGACAATTACTCCGGGTAAATGACCAAGAAGCGAATAAATAATCAGTAGCGATCACATATTAAAAGTATATTTAATGCATTATAAACTTGTTAGAAGAAATACCAGCATCTATTTTGCCTCTCGGTGCACAAGGCGCCGAATGAGTGTCTTTAAAGGGCCCCTAAAGCGTCTCTGAAAATGCCGAAAACGAGCGCATTATTCTGTCCCGTCGTTTGCCGTCTTGCTGCCGTCACAGTTCGTGACGCCAGCAGTTTGTTGGCGTGATGTCAGGATGAAATGAGCTCTCGATTTGGCGGTACGCGACAGCTATCTGTCGTGAATTGTCTTGTATACCCTGCTTTGACGTGCAGTCGCGTGCCATTCTGGTGTGTCTCGCATGAGCATAGTGCGTAATAAAAATAATGATGATGATGATGATGACGGCCTATATGACGATTGGCGAAGTAGCAAATAATTATTCTGGAGAGATCACATAATAATTGTATATCTAAAGCGTTATAAACTCGTTAGAAGAAATACATTTTGCTAATGAGTAAATACAGTGATCTCACTTCTTTTTCTGCATTTGCGAGTGGGCAGGCATAACTAGCAGCGAGTAGTCAAAAAGCACGAAATCCTCACTGGCCCAACGCTTAGTGTGGACAATCAACGGTTTTTTTTACGAAGAAATGACTGTAGAAGAGGCGATAGAGCTTGTAGAAAAGGTGGAAAAGGCGATAAAAATACTTTCTAGCCTTAGAACTCAGTGTGGTTTGAAGGGCCTCTCACCAGCCTCTCAAAATACAAATAAAGAAGCGCATTATTCTCTGCTGGTGTTTCTAGTCTTTCTTGCACACTTCGTGACGCTGAAAATGATTCCCGTGGCGTGTGTAGGAAGTATGCAGTGACGTCACTTCAGCTGTCATTTTGTAGTACAGAAAGCGCAGGGAAATGCGCAATTTTTATTTCAATCTGCTTATCTTCAGAACAGCTGTAAACTATACTAATTTTACATCAAAATGGCGCGCGACGACGTGACGTGAATACACCCCCCCCCCCATCCTATAATGTCACGCTCTCGACTGGCCCATATACGCAAAATATCGGACGTGATTCTCTTGCCACACTGCTTCGCCGTGCGGTTGCTAAAGCATTCTTTGTTGTCTGGCACGACTATCGTGTGCGATCAAATGATTTCCCAGAGTTTTGTGTGTTTACGAATGCGCAGACGGGGATAACAGCCCGTAGCCGAGAACCGCGAAATCGTGATAGCTTCAAGTGCTTAGCGCTGACATTCTTCCATTTCTTTGATTGATGATTGATTGATTGATATGTGGGGTTTAACGTCCCAAAACCACCATTTGATTATGAGAGACGCCGTAGTGGAGGGCTCCGGAAATTTCGACCACCTGGGGTTCTTGAAAGTGCACCCAAATCTGAGCACACGGGCCTACATTTCCGCCTCCATCGGAAATGCAGCCGCCGCAGCCGGGATTCGAACCCGCGACCTGCGGGTCAGCAGCCGATACCTCAGCCACTAGACCACCGCGGCGGGGCTTCACTTGCTTTGGGGAAATAAATGGCGCGGAGGATACATCGTCTGTGCGAAGGGTATTGAAAGGCGAAGAGCAAGTCACTCCTTCGTTTTTGAACGCTTTGTAGCGGAGGATACATCGCCTGTGCGAAGGGTATACCGAAACGCGAGGAGCAAGTCACACCCTCGTCTTTAAACGCTTTGTAGCGGAGGATACATCGTCTGTTCGAAGAGTATCGAAAGGCAAGGAGCAAGTCACTCCCTCGTCTTTGAACACTGTGTAGTGGAGGGTACATCGCCTGTGCGAAGGGTATACCGAAAAACGAGGAGCAAGTCACTCCCTCGTCTTTGAACGCTTTGTAGCGGAGGATACATCACCTGTGCGAAGGGTATATCGAAAGGCGAGGAGCAAGTCACCCCCTCGTCTTTGAACGCTGTGTAGTGGAGGATACATCGCCTTTGTGAAGGGTATACCGAAAGAGAGGAGCAAGTTTTACTCCCACGTCTATAAACGCGGGTTGGTGAGGGGGCCCTATGGGGGCCCTTCTAGTGTTCGTCAGGGGGACCGCGAGCACGTTGCGTTGAATCCGGACTCAGTTCTTACGGCCAGCCAAGATTGAATCTACTCGGCTGAACGAAGCAAACAGAGTGCGATGGCTTCTTTGACTATCGCGGACGCTTCCGTTAGTGAAACTCGATCCTGCCTGCCTCCTTTAGGTGCGCGTTTCGTGTCACTTACGGGAGGAGCGACGTACGCAGTCTCTCAATCGGCGAAACCCGGGCAGTTCTTCTTGCAGAGAAAAATACTTCTGGTGTCAACTTTCGAGGAGCAAGGCGGCGTGCTTTTCGCTGGAAGGTAAGTCTCACTTTCACATTATAGTAAGCCGTTACCACGCGTTCCATTGAGCCGAAAACAAAACCTAAAATGCTCTGTAAAACCCAACGAATGCTTCAAATAAAGTCCCAAACGTTTGTACGTTGCTTTTGTAAATTACGCCAAGTCTGGTCGCTTTGTTTTCTCTCTGCCTTCTGGTATTGAGCATTAGACTTTTCAAATTTTTGTGGCGTTGAAAGAAACCGTGTCCCCAGACTTCGTTACGGATTTTTCTTTTTTCTTTTTAGGAGCGAAGCTCCTCAGCCTCTCACGATGTCTGTTGATTCTATTGTCGTAGAAGAATGGCGATTTGGGCTAGTTGGTTTGAATTCATGGTAATAAGGGCTGCAGCGCGAGCACGAAGGTGCTAGAAGAAACAGACGAAAGGCGAGGCACGGAAGGCAAAGAGGACAACACGAGCGCTGTAGAAGCGCACTTGTCTCCAGCACTCAGACCGGATGATCTTGCACATCCGTTTTGCGTGTCCTCTGGACGGAGCTAAAATCCCGCACAAATTGCGAACTTCTTCCGGACATGTCCCTTGCCGAATATTCCACGACGCTGCACGTGCTCGACATAAACATACTGCAATCCACGAAACCAAAGTGGCTGGGTCTTGAGAATACGGGTCCAAAAAAGTAGGACTGCCCTGTGTACTAGAAATGAATTGAAGAAGAATGGCGATTTGGGCTAGTTGGTTTGAATTCATGGTAATAAGGGCTGCAGCGCGAGCACGAAGGTGCTAGAAGAAACAGATGAAAGGCGAGGCACGGAAGGCAAATAGGACAATACGAGCGCAAAGAGGACAACACAGCGCTCGTGTTGTCCTCTTTGCCTTCCGTGCCTCGCCTTTCGTCTGTTTCTTCTAGTACCTTCGTGCTCGCGCTGCAGCCCTTATTACCATCTATTGTCGTAGCTTCCCGTCGGACCAAAACACAGCTGCCACATATACCGTACATAAAGCGTTCATAGCACGGATATATATTCAAAACATACCGTGCTCTGCCCGTCCACTTGTCCGTGCTTCATACTAGTCAGCGACATAAACGTAGTCATTGTGGACCTTGGGACCTAGCATTGCTCCATCACCATTCACTTCGTGGATCTGCAGTAATTTTTTTTTGTGAAGAACAGTTGTTTGAAGGCGTTTGGTTAAACATTGATGCCGCGTAAACCAGTAAGCTGTGACCCCTTCCCCACTCCGTCACTCCCTCTCCCTGTGGGCACGCATATGGGTGCATGCGTCGAAATAATAGACGCTCTCAGACGGTACTCAGCTACATGAAACGCGATCGACGTCAAGACTTCAAGGGTAACAGCTGGGTTGTGCAAATGCTGGCGACAAACGCGTCGTTTCGCTGCGAATCTGGCCACCAAAGGTGTTGTAAGCTCTAATATAAGCGTACGATTGAATGCAACGTCGATGTAGCAAAAACAAAGGATGTTGAAAACGAAAGTATGCGCACTAGTTGACCCTAAACTGTCGCGTTTTAATCGGTAAGCACTGTATATTTAACGTAAGCGTTAAATAGACATAAGGTTTTCAAAGATTCCCGTAGTCCACCATCATGGCTTGTTAAATACTCTGTATTGATTTAGGGTCTGGATTGGCCCGGAGGGCCTAAGGCCACCATTTTAAGTTACTTCTTGTTCTCCTGCTTTGGTATACGCCAAACAGCAAATAAAATTTAGTAAACTCTGTCGGTACGTTGGTGAGAATTACACGCCATTCTTTAGTCGTCCCTACATTTCGAGGTTGTGCGAGTCGAACGTAATACCAACCTGCTTCATCGTGTTTTGTAGCATGACCAGGATTTGGGGACATTTGCACGTAGCGCCGTTTTTCGTTGGCGTCAGCGGCGGCCCGCCGTAACTGATTGGGTAGTCGGCGAAGAAAAAATCAGGTCTGATGAAAAAAAAAACTATGCTATCAGAAACGATTCACTGTTATATACAGCAGAGACTCATTTACATGTTTCATTAAAATTACAACGTCGCACAACCACGCGGCTTACCACTGCGTTTAATATTTCACAATGGTGCCCCGTGTACTTTCAATGGAGTGCGTTGAATGGTCCTTGGAAGCTACATGCCTATTATTACGATACTGAAATTTCACGAAGACGTTACAGTAGGTCTCTGCTGTATGGATCCTGGAGTCGTTTTTGATATCGAGCTTATTTCACTAGATGTAATTTTTTTTGCTTATCTTCCGTTCAGTTATGGCAGGACGTCATTTCTTGTGTCGAAAGATGGCGCCACGTACGTATGTCTCCCAAACCCTGGGGACGAAAAGCCTGTAACCGATTTCTTTTGAATTCAGGTTGCCTAAACAGATGTTTGAACTGTGTTTGTTACACCCTCCAGCTTTGATACGCTGCACTTTTCACCCACTTTGAGAATCAGCTTCTAAATTAGTCAACAACACCTAGTGAATAAATCAATTCAACGCTAAATTCTCCAATTTCTTTCCAGATTTTTCACGCCACAGCCATGATTGCGAAAGCGCTTCTAGCTTTCCTGTCTTTGTCTTTGACGTTGACCGCTGGTACTGACCCGAGTACATGGGAGGTGACCTCCGTTCCAGGCCTCGACCAACCGGTGAACTTCAAGCATTACTCGGGATTCGTGGACGCCGGCGAAGGGCGACGCCTTCACTACTGGTACACATCGCTCTTTGGTCACCACATCTGTACACGCGCCACTCCTATTTCGTGACTTCTGTTAGACAAGTGAATCTTATGTAGACAGTGCTAGTGCATATATCTCTTACTTTATAATTACCGCCATGCAAACCATTGTTATGCGTTAATCGATTCTCATAGCATGTGACTTTCATGTCGTCACTGTTCTTATGGTTGTCACTATTGCTCGGTGATTTTCCGGTAGACAAACCGCTTTAACTTCGTCACTGATGGTCCATGCCACCTTTATTTTTGCAATGACGGTATACGCCCAGGAACAGTTATGCCTTCAGAAAACTTGCGAGAAAACACTGACTGTTTTTACTCTTCTTGTACAGTTGATTAAGAAATTTGAAAAAAAAATTGTATGAGGCATAACCTAATTGGTACTATTTGGAAATAACTAATTACTATCGTATGAAATGTAGGTCACTGTCGAATCTTCGTAACATGTCAAATCTGCAATAGCTGCTTATCGTGACACCTATACAAGCTTCTAGTAGCGTTATTGAGGCACCATATTCAATGTATCAAATATGATACAGTGGGCATTACAGGGCTAATTTGGTGCTATGGATGCACGCGTCACTTTTAATTGGTTGCTACTGTCACTCATAATTCTTATCTCACTCTTGTTCCGTAGCTATACTAATACATGGGACACTATCTTTCTTAATTTTTTTTTGTTCATGGTACTACGGCTGAGTGCACACGTCACTCATATTTGCTTTATATGGTGGCACACATCAGTCCTGCTCAGCATTCATGTTGGATCTTTTCATACTTATGCATCTGTTAACTGCACTGAAAAGAAAAAAAAACTAGTGGCGTTTTCTTTCAGCATTGTTTCGTCATTCGCCCGTACGTCACTTGAACGCCAAGCCTGTGTGGCGGAGGAGCCGCTACAACACCAGAGTAGTGCAGTGGTGAACGTGTACTGATATACGCTCTGCTTCACATACAATTAATCAAAGCAATGAAACCACTTCCTCACTTTCGCGACTTCTTGAGACGGGTGGTGTTCCTTCTCATCCAATGGAAATATGTCGTTTGGACGTGTGATTTACTTATCATGGACGTGTCTGCTTTGTGTTCATTTGATGACGAGTAAAATGGTTTGTCAACACCGTGATCTTTTAAAATATTCGCCGATATACTCACGACTTCTCTTTTTTTATTCTGAGTGTATGGTGGGTTTCAAGTGGCTGCGTGTTTGCGTTGTAGCTTTGACAATGACAAGTAACCAACTCACTCACAAAAATAAGTATTTTCGAAGAAAGCATCCTTGAATTGAGGTTCATTGTAATGGGGATCAATCCGAGACTGTATCCAGATAGTGTATTGTGGAGGGGTAGAGGGACCGTAACCACGGGAAGGGTTGTAACCCCCCGTCCATTCACATGCGCCCTGGTTACACTAACGGAACAATCCTTGATCTGAAAGGGTGGGGGCAGCCAAGCAAGTATATAGTCGAGTGTGCTGTCATGCTCTGTATACTATAGGAGCAAGACATGTCTGGTGGAGTGGGGGAGGAAAGTACGTACATGGTGCCACCTCCCCGCCCCAGCTACGCTACTGCAGTAGATCAATCAGTTGAATTGTTTAACACCTCGCGCTTCGCGTGCTGAACCTATGACGTAAGGTTTCTCTAAATTACCGCGATGTCTTCTGTTCACGGCGCTGGCGTTGTGCTGCCGTGGCAGGATGAAACACGCGTACTTGTCGAACAGCGAAAGTATGCAGATGCTGGTTCATTAAACATTTCATTACAATACGCCTACGAAACGGGGGATGCCAATTACACCGACTTATGGGTGCAATGCTCGCCCTTGTCCAAGATCAGAGGAGCTTTTTTTTTCGAAATGGGCCAAATGCAAAACCAAAGCTAGCTCAAATAAGGCTTTATTGGCACATATATAGCCTTATGTTTCCTCTAAAACAGTAATAATAAATGATTATAATATTTAGTATTTTAATAAAAATTTTAGAGAAAAGTTCATATTATGTATGTGCCACTACAGCGTTACTTGAGATAGTTTCGGTTTTGGATTAAGCCCATTGGAAAAAAAAAACAAGGTTGTTGAAGGCTTCCTGAAGTGGTGCGTTTTGCTTTGTTTGTAGTAATTACACAGGAAAACATGTAAGAACGCAGCACATTGTCTGAGGACTGCCCACAGCCGACATAAAAGAGAACACTGGTACGTGACGTTCGAAGATGATGCGACACGCACGGTGCCAACAACAAGTCCGGCTGTTTTCATATCTTCGATAATTGCGTCCATATGATATTCCTCACATGGGTCTCACATGGCAAAAATAAATATCAACAGCCTAGTTTTAAGTGAAATTTTCGGGCAAGTTCGTCTTTAGGTAACTTTAGCGAAAAAAAAGAAACTATTCTAGCTGCCATATCCGACTTGACGAAGTTTTGGAAAGGAAAAAAAGTTTTTTTCGTTACAATCCTACCATACGAACTAGATCAAGCACAAGCATGAACAAAACTACGTAACTAATGAGTTAAAAATGGCTATTTCTTTCTAATTTCGGTACTCTATGGTCGATTCTTTGAGCGCACAGTAAACACAGTGTTTTTTTATGAATTAAACAAAGGTTCATGGAAAGCCAACGGTCACCATCCGAGGACCCCGTGCTGCTGTGGCTGAACGGTGGTCCATGCTGCAGCTCGCTTGTGGGGGCCATCGCTGAACTGGGCCCCTTCAGGGTTGGCTACCAGGGCATCAACATGACCACAAATCCCTCCAGCTGGAACAAGGTGCCACTATGTGCTCTCGCATTACTTTCCGTCTCCAATACACGTACATTCTCGATCGCTAGTGTCGTTAAACCAGCCTTCATAAAGACGATATGTTGCGTCTCATGGCAGTGACCGGTCCGGGGTCCGGCATAATGTTTCGTGCACTGTTTAACGAAGCGGCGATTTTTTTTTACAGTATAACGATGGACAAGAAAGGATCGATCATTCTAAACTGTGAAAAATACATTTCATATGGCTGATGCCTATTAAGGGTGCAAGATTCAATGAACGGTGGGATGTACCCACTCCTTGGACATATGGTTGTACGCAGTCATTGAGTTTCACGATGGCTGAACGATTAAATCAAACTTTAAACTTTAGCCTCCATCCACAGTCGCGCGCACGGGAGGGGTCGCTTCTAGTCATCTTGGATGGGGGGGGGGGGGCAAAGCTAGCCCTGTCGATTGGTATAATAGGGAGATGCGCTGCCACTCGAGGGGGGGGGGGGTTGAAGTCATCATATACATTAAAAGAATAAGCGTAAGGATGGTGGCGCTATGCGAACCTTTGCCCTCACCCCCCTGAAAGGGAACGCTGAGAATGTCTATGTTACCACCTTCTTGTTGCGTTTAATTGTACATAATAGGCATTACTACCTGGACAAGATCACCTTAGAACAACATAACCCTCACAAATGCAATTTCTCACTATTTTCGTTTGTTTGCGCAGTGTTAATTGATGCGTTCCTTATTTTTGCGATGCACGGATATATTGCTAGTAACGATTCAGTTTCAACTGTGCGTCAAGTGTATACTAATGAAGCGTCATTTTCATTGTCTACTGCTTTTGGTGCATAATTGTCAACTTTGATTAACTGTAGTGTTTTTGTGTTTCAATGCATTTATTTTTTGTGAATGTTCACTACACTGCCTGGGAAAACCTTGTCAAGTCGCTGGTGCGGCCTTTAGTCCCGTTGCCTCCTTTTCTGACAAAGAAAAAATAAAGATAGGTGAATAAATTAATGAAGTTTACTACAATTGCTGATATTATTCGATTGTAATATGCCATTGCTATGGTAACAGTTGAAAAAGTACATAAACTACTGTTTCTCTAAGTCAATATCCGAAAAGTAGGGCATGCACATGCGCTTTCAAGCGAAAGTTACTCACTTTAAGTTCGCTTGTTTTCTCCTCCAGAGCGACGGACGTTCTGATAGATGCCGTAGTGGGCGGGTTTCGGATAATATCGACCGCCTGAGGTTCTTTGACGTGCACTGAAGTCGCACAGTACAAGTGTCTCAAGCATTTAACATCTAACAAGGCTATGGCGCTAAAAAAAACACGAGAGAAGGACAACTCGTTAAGAATGAACCATCTCGCCCAACAAGTCACTCTGCTCATTTAAGATCCTTGGAAATGCGCCCGTTGCGGCCGAGATCAAAGCCGTACACGTATTTCGCGTCAGCAGCCGAACACCGTAGCCAACGGTTCGACGCAGCGGCTTCACTTCCGGCTCGGGCCTCATCCCGCCCTTACGCTTTCGATAAAATAAAGTTGGAGCAGCTGCACTGCGGCGAAAGTATTTTCGATACTATCCACACGATTTCTGGAACTTGTTTAGCCGTGTTTTTTGGGTATACACTAAAACTTCAATATAACGAGGTTTCGGATATAACGAATTATTTTTGTGCCAGATTCGACTTGGTTATAACGAGGTTCGAGCGCACGTCTCTAGCTCATTTTACACCAACTCAATAATTCACTGGGGAGTCGCAGGCATGGCGTTCGAATGTTTCCCTTCGGCAATCGGGATGTGTAGCAGATCTAGCGTCGCTGGTGAAACCTCTGTTCAAGGCCGTGAGCAGCATTAACGTAGACACTGCCAGCTATGGCAACAAGAAAGTTAAAGCCGCACGTTATAGCAAAATTAGCGCGCTCGATTTGTCAGTTGTCTACCACTTTTTTTATTACAACTAAATGCATTTAGAATAGAGGTTTGTGCTTGGATGTGGCTCTAATTACTTATCGTTCATGTTATTTCAATCGCGAAACTGAAAATGGTCGTTAACCAGTACAAAGTTTACGAATGAATGTACTATAGGCATCAAATGAAACGCGAACAGCGGAGCGCGTGGCACAAGCCTTATCAACGGCATAGTGCGCGCCATCCACCAGTCATTGACACCAAAAGGCCCGCACATTCGGTGTGGCCACACTGCACAATCCCTCTATAGTGCAATATTTATGCTTGTGTTCCAGGTATGGTATTTGAAAGGAACAAAATTTTTAAAAATACAGAGGTTAAACTACTACAGCCTAAGGCGAGTATTGTAGCGCGGTTTGTCATCACAAAGTCAATCATCACGGAATGCCTGGAAAAATCTACTTATAGTAGACAAGGGTCAGTTCATAATGCTGGCAATTGCATGCTGTTTCACTTCATGTCACTAAAGCGAAACAATTTGCGCGCTCTCTTCCGAAGAAACATTCGGCATTTCCAGTTGAAATGAAGCCCTTTCGGGTAGTTTTCTGATAGAAGGGTGTAGGTGAAACAGTGCTAGCGAACGAGATACGACAGTCACCTGAAAATCAACCACAAACCTATTATATTTCTCTTTATAATTTATCGTACCAAGACACCGATTGCACTGTGACGCTGAAGTAAAAGCAAGGAATTGCGAGTGATACGATCAAAAGCGCTTGGCACGCCCACGATTTCCACCATTGTCACCATACGAAAACTAGAGCAAAAACGGAGATAGCGCACTCTAGGTGGATCGCGCAGTGCTGCCAAACCGGATGCGCATGCCTGTAAATGGTGATGACTGGACGGCCAACACTATACTGTTTATAATGCTTGAAACACGCGCTCCGCTGTTCGGGTTTCATTTGACGACGATAGTACATTCAAAAGTACATTCTCAGCAACGATGTGAACGGGTCATAAGCAATGTTTGCACATGATCATTGTTCGCACTTCCACACCAATGTTCCCGCGATCTAAATGTTCACACGCTCCATATCCCTTCGCCTGTGCAGCGTGTGACTGTAGACGACTTTGACAGACGACCCGTGCAGACGACCTTGACTGGGACCTTCGTCCCGGTTAAGATAGTTTCAGACAAGGTTCATTGCAACTCCCTCTGAATCTTCAATGTATTAGGCCGACTTTGTGCCTCTTCCGGCTTAAAGGGGCCCGTAAACACTTCTTGAGCATGGTCAAAAAAGGCTGCCGTTCGGTAGTAGAAGCTCCCGACAACACGCGATCCAAAAGACGTCCCCTGCTGTCTCGCCCCCCCCCCCCCCCCCCAGTGCGCACGCTTGTGACTATGTTCGTTAACTGCATCAACTGCATGTCACCAATGATGTGCAAAAAAAGGTAATATGCAGGGAAGCAAAATATTTGGGATAATTTCGGTGTTTTAACGAGCTTGTTTCCTTTCTTTCTCTTTCTCTAGCATGTTCGCCCACATGAAACGTTGACGCCACTTGTTATCCTTATCTTGTTCTCGAATATTCGTTACAGGTGGCGAACATAATCTTTTTGGAATCGCCCGCGGGCGTCGGATTCTCCTACGACCGTTCGGGAAATTACGCGAGCGACGACACTCAAACGACGGACCAAAACTACCTCGCCACGCTGAATTTCTTCGACGAGTATCCAATGTTCAAGAAAAACGACTTCTACATCGCCGGTGAAAGTTACGCCGGCGTCTACGTGCCTCTGCTCGCGCAGCGGTTTGTCAAGGACCCTCGAGGAATTAATCTCAAGGTGACTGAATACACTACTAGTAGTAGTAGTAGAAGTAGTAGTACTGACGCTACTAGTGCTATCAAAATGCCCAACAAGCACCCACCCCCTTTTTTTATCTCTACTGTGAAGGATTATCCTACCAGATTTGGGGGAAAGAGAGAATAAAATATTTATTTGCGACCAAGGAAGGAATGTCGGTGAGTGGGCTCCTTATTCCGAGATCCCATTGACACGGGCTGCTGTCCTCGTTCGTCTCACGAAGGCCTCTTGGGTCTTCAGATCCGAGCTGGACAGAGCTGCCTCCCACCCTACAGTGTTGTGCTATGCTATGGGTTGTAGAGGTGGATTGTGTGGGCATTGCCATACCATGTGGTACAGGGTGGCTGTTTTAGTGACGCAGAACCTGCACTGTGGTGCGTATGTGTCGGAATCTATCTTGGACAGTATGCAGGGATGGGGTAAGACAAGGTCTGCAGGCGACGCCATGCTACCTGGCTTGGTTCCAGACCGGTCATTAGTGCTTATTCGGGATTTATTTGAGATCTCCCGAAAAAAAAGGAAAGGGGGGTGCTTGATTGGGAGGGGGAGTGGGGGCGCTGTGTGTGGTTTTCCCTGTATGTAGCTTTTTTTGTAATATGTGCAAGAAAAGTTGATAACGTTTCACAGGTGGCCCATTGTCATGAATTTTTTTTTCGTACGCTAGTATTCGCTTGCTGCCCTGGAACTCTCTGTTTAGTAGTTTATTTTTTCCTGTTGTAAATTGCTACAAGGGAGACCCAGCGTGTTCACATTCGTTTATTCTGCCTTTGATCGTTTAAAAACCAGGAAAGCTTCCGTTAGCACCTTCAGCTGTATTTACAGTGGTGGTTCGCCTTAATCGACCGCTTGGTTTCTATATAGTGTTGTGTACTATATTAAGTTTCTGCATGAGGTGTCCTGTTTTCGTTCACAAGGGATACGCTGTCGGGAACGGAGCACTGGATATGAAACTTCTCGGGAATTCCATCATGTTTTTCGGCTACTACCATGGTCTTTTCGGTCAGAGGTGAGTAGCCTTTTATAGAACGAACAAGTGTATCTGTAGCCTACGCGATGGCCTGGCGGTTATGGTGTGCCACTGCTGACTCGAAGGTCGTTGATTGGAATCCCACCCGCGGCGGCTGCATTATCGATGGACGCCCAATTCCAGAGGTTCGTCAGCTTAGATTTGGGAGCACGTTAAAGAACCCCGGGTGGTCCGAATTTCCGGAGCCCTTCGCTACGGCGTCTCGTTTAATCGTAACGCGATTTTGGAATGTAAAACCACGATAATTATGCGACGAAACAAGTATACGCGGATTCAAGGTGCTGTGGGAACAAACTTCGGAGAATGGTGCAATTCTCTAAGTACCAGTTTTTCTTTTTTTTCTTTTTTTTGTGCGTCCGTCGGTGTATAGGTATAGGGTCAAGTTGGAGATGTTTTTTGCCGGGAAACACCTTTCTTCGCCGCCACAAAGTATCTACGACGGCGTCGTGCGGATGGAAGTAAAAATTGTGACAAATGTACGAAAACGGAATCGCGTTTATGTTTCAGGTGCACCTTATTATTACCATAAGCGCAACACCAACGTCGGCCTTGACATTGCGGCAATGGAGGTAATAGCGATGGACTCGAGGGTAAATGGTCAAACGTTAAGCTTAGGTATAGAGACACGTAGAAAGAAAACGAGCGACGGCTGACGTTGCATGCTAACTTCGCCTGCTGTGTAACCATAACACCACTATCATCATGAGGTTGATCGTAACAACAAAAACAAGAACAACAACAACAACAACAACAACAACTACTACTACTACTACTACTACTACTACTACTACTACTACTACTGCTACTACTACTACTACTGCAGCACCATTTTTTACTACTTCTGTTGCTGCTGCAGCTTTTGCTGCTACTACTTATATTTCTCTTTTACTACTACAACTACTGCTGCCGCACTACTTTTACGACTACCATGCCAATAACTTTCTCCCACAAGCCACTGGCTGTACTATACCAAACTTTCTCCATTTGCAGGCTGTGGAAGGAGCTGACAACCAACTGCTGCAATGGGAGCATCTCTCAGGAGACTTGCGATTTCGGGTGGTCCACAGAGAACCCCGCCTGCATTGAGCCGGTATAATTTGAGTGTTTTCTTTTTTTTCTCATTTGATAAGCACGATATAAAATCAGTTTTTTTTGTGGCGCCTTTAGTAGGGCCTTCTACAGCTCACCTAAGGTTAAAAAAACAGAGTGATGAGTAAGAAAGGCGATTTGAAGAGCGAGTGAGTGAGTGAGTAAAAATAAATTTATTGACACTGTCCGGTGGTATTTAGCGGGGTGGGGCTACAAGCACCCCAGTCTAGGTGACGACCTCGAGTCCTTGGACATGGGCGGCTTCCTGGGCGTGCGAGACCAAAAAAAAAAAATAGCGCGCGTTTTCATGAATGAGGAGAGAAGAGAGATAAATTGACGTTTATTTTGAACCAGTGTTCCGAGTGGTGCCCGGTATCACCCTAAAGCGGCATTCACTCAAGTCTCAGTCTGCGGATTGCGTGCTACGTCATCACACGTCAGCCGTTCCCGCGTTCCCGCTTCGGTCAGTGCGGACCGATTCTTGAAACGACGGAAGCCCAAATCGCTATTGAGATCAACGGGAACGAATGCCGAAATCCTCGCGTGTAGCATGAATTCTCCCCTGTCGTGTAAATGTTGGCTGCGAAGGAATCCGAATAACGTCCCATGTCACGTCACTGGTCCGTCCGCAATCACGTCGGTCGTGTGAATACATCAGCTTAAGTGGGAGAGCTCCCTAGTCCAGGAACCCTCTGCTTTCCATCGCTCTATTGGCACTGGCGATGAGTTGTCACGGATATTGTAATCGAAGACGAACTTGACCTCCCACGTTCCGATCAAGGGATGGTCGTTCGTTTTTGGTGCTTGCCTCACGTCCCTCGGATCAAAGTATTTTGGTCTAAAGATTGTTCGGGGTAGCCCCACCAATGGGTGGCCGTCAGGTTCGGGGCTTCGGCGATCACCCTAGCTCTTAGGACGACAAACGCTTGCATCTTGAGATAGGGGAATTGAGGGGTGTAGCTTTTCACTGCTGCAGCAATGGCTGTGTTCTTTTATTTCTTTTTTTTTGCAAAAAAAAAGGTTGAACAAAAGCTACCCAATGCTACATTTCCCGTAACCATGTCCACCATGATGATAACACGATCGCGTATTACAGGCTAGGAATATATAAATTGGTGTTAAAAATAGAGTCTGCATGCTGTGCACCTATGTATTATAATTAGATGTATCTATCTGGTCTCTTTTAAGTCAACATGTTCAGATGGCAATCTACTTGCCACCTTCCTCTGCTCACAGTTCATCAGCCAAGAAAGTCACACGGGTTCTTATACAATTCTTGAAGGCAACATCGCTGAGCGACCGCCTGGGAAACCCTGCATTATGTGTGTGGTGTGCACTGCCTTCCTCCTCCTCCTCCTCCTCCTCCTCCTCCTCCTCCTCCTCCTCCTTTTTTCTCTCTTTTACTCATTTGATCCCATCTCCCCAAGTGTAGGGTAGCCAACTGCAATTAGTCTACTTGACCTTCCTACTATTCCTTTATTCCTTCTGTATCTCCCCTCCACGTGTTCATGGGGCCGCGCCCACCGCAGGTTAAAAGGGCCAACCAGATCATCTTGAGCAGCGGACTGAACGTTTACAACCTGTACGACCCTTGCAACTACGACCAAGGAAGTTGGTCGCTGGCTCCACGCTATTCCGACTCCACGATGCAGCATGCCTTCAGGCGACTCGTGAAGAAACTCTTTAAATGGCCGACCACGGTAAGAGCCTAGGGGCCAATACACATAGACGCGTTGACTATTGGGTTACGAGGGTAGCAATTCGGACTTGTTGGTATAGTAGGAGAATTGATGGTAGCACAGGCTTAGGACAAGGGTGAAAGAGAGGCACACTCGACGCCACACAGCGCTGTGTTTGGTCGGGTGAGTATTTCTTTTGTCCTTGTCATTAGCCTGAGGTCAGTTAATCATGTCTGGTAATCATGTTGTTGGGCTAGTTGGTGAAACGTGTTTTGGTTTTGAAGAGCGAAAAGAGTTTGAAAATTTTTGTTGAAGCGCACTGAAGACAGACGGACAGAAGAGGCTGACAAGGACAGCGCTTGCCGTCTTCTGTCCGTCTGTCTTCAGTGCGCTTCAACAAAAATTTTCAATCATGAACGTTATTCAACTACCCCAACTTGCCACATTGCTGCGAATAGTGTGTTTGCGTTAAGTGGGAAAAATCACCGCCATTTCCACAAAGTGAGTGATGTTAGAGGAGCTTGATCGGAGGTGCACGGGGTGTTTCTTGGCGAGGCTATTCCTGTAGGAAGGCTTGTTAACGAGTGGGTGCGTGATGTGTGCTTCGACGACAGCGTTGTTGGGCACGTTCCGCGGCCGGCATTCCACAGTGTCCACCTCGTCGATCGGCACGTTAACCACCTGCCCCTTTACGCCCCACTAGCCGCTGCCGTGAGTCAAATGCCTAACGCGCATAAATGACACACGTGGAGCTATCGGGCGTTCTTCAACGTGGTCGAGAGCAGGCAGGTGAGGGGGCTTGGGAGGATATCGGCAGCCGTACTTAACACTCATCGTAGAAACTTGTCACGTGCTGCCGTGCCTACGAAGCGACGAGAACAAAGTGGACGTGGTCGACAGGAGGCGAGTGCGCGGGCCATCAAAAACCGATGCCTGTAGAGTGCCTGGATGCGCTAGTCCGCCTCCGAGGCGTGCGCATCGAGGCACTCTAATGCCTTGTCGAAATACTGTGTATGCTACCTTTAGGGGAGCATATACAGTAACACCTTGGGCGGCGGAATGCCATCTAGTGAGCATTTTTGAAATCACCGGAGAGGCAAGGCGACCGGAGAAGTGTACACACTGGCAACACTGGTGTACATGCCGGCTGCCACCGCCGGACAAGCCGCGAGTAATAGAAGCTTGCCGACCAAGCTCCTACAAACCTTTGATTCAAGTAGCCAGAGCATCAGCATCGCATCTAAAAGAAGTTTGAGTTCGGTGACTCGTACGCTATCAACACGATAAGAAGGGGGATGCTCATAGCTGTTGTTCATCCACGTGGAATAAAATCTCACAAGGACGCTTATTGATGAGTGAAAAATTTACAGTAGCGAGGAGTTCTTTAATCATACCAAAACTGTCGATCGTGCCCAGAACGTCAACGTCGCCAAGCCGAAGTGCATCGACCAGGATCGCTTGCAGCTGTACTTCAACCGGCGTGACGTCATCGAAGCACTGCACGTGCAGGAGTCTCCGCTGCAGTGGTATCCTTGCAAGTGAGTGTAACAAGAATCCTCCAGGTCGTTAAGGTTAATTAAATCAAGCTGATTTATGAGCACGAGCTGGGCATATAAGAAACCCTGAACCTTAGTTTGTACCGCGTTTTCGCACCGAATGTAGGTTGCAATCCATGCAAAACAATTTGCTGATAAATCCTAAATATATGTTCACACTGGTATATTATCTCGCAAGGAATTGAGGACGTATCTCGCTAACGTCTAAACATGTGCACGGTATATTCATCTATAACGATGTTTATAGAATTATGATGTTTTGTTTTCATTGCTTCGCTATTTGTACAAGAATGTCTGCCATTGAATCTTAAACGTCCTGTTGTAAATCATGCATCTGGGTATCAAATTTATGCTTTTTTTCAATTTTGTACTAAAATGCTTGCTGTTCTCGTGCTGTCATGTACAAAGCCTCCTGGGGCCAGTCAAGCCAGCTTTAAGCCCAGGAGGACGCTTTTTACTTTGTACTAGAGAAAATTATTAAGTTGGAGTTGAAGGTAAATAATGATAGTTTCTGGAGGTTTGCACGGATGTGGTCACGAGACACTCTGTATGCATGTAAAGGGCTCCGGAGACTTTGACAATGCGGTGAGCTTTTTAACGCACACTGACGTTGCATGGTACGGGGACCTACGATATTTTGTTTGCACCGAAATGCGACCTTCGCAGCAGGGCCGAGGCCTCTGTCAGGCACCCCAGCCCTTTGCCCCGGCTTCCTCCTTTGTATGAAAGTAAATGAAACTTCACTTCACTTTGAAGAAAACAGCTTGAAACCATGTGAGACCTTTGAACTGGTGATGCCACACGCTCCCGTGTCCCATATTGAGGACGACTGTACTGTCCGATGTCAGTGCACCTCAAGAGAACACCAGATGGTCAAAGTTTCCTGAGCCTTGCACCTTGGTGTTCCTCGTATTCAGATCGTAGATTTGGCACGTGAAAGTCTAACAATCATAATATTCTTTCACTTAAGACCACTAAATGGCGTTCTGGGAACGCCGACTAGGGGTCTTAACGCTTAACTAGGGGTCATAACGCCAATTAGGGATCTTAAGCGAAAGAGTCTTGCAAAAGATTAAGTTGGAAGCGCGGGGTGCAAATCATATTATAATGGATTCCAGCTTGGCCATCAATTACACGGAGCAGCACACCACCATGCGCGAGGTCGTCCAAGACCTGACCACGTCTGGTCAACTGAGGGCTCTTATCTACAACGGGGACGTCGACATGGCCTGTAACTTCCTGGGCGATGACTGGTTCGTCCACAGCTTGGGATACGAGGTAATTGGGGATTAAAAAATTATGGACCCTCTACCCGAAGGTAACCCTGATGGAATGCGAACCAGCAGTGGTGCGTACGGCGTTAATCCGGTTGAAACAGGCGTCGACGCGCGTGTTGGAAGAACGGTTTGAAGCGAAACTCGGTGTAGCATTTACTCGAGTGAACGTTTGTTTGAAACGCAAAGACACGGGAGGCGTGTTGGGTTTCCTGCAAGTCTCATCACAGAAAGACTGTTCGCTCGATGGGCGCTCGATCGTTGCGAGAGGTGGAAAAGGTGAAGCGAGAGAGATTACACGCGGCGAACGGCGACAGGCTAAGGAGAGGGTGACGTCAACGCGCGCGCACTGCGAGGGAAACCGTGACCTACTTGGCACCGCCACAGCACCTGCGGCCAGGGGAGCGTGATGCGGACGGAGGGACAGTGTTACACAGGCTAGTGAAATAGCTGCTTCGCATCTTTGGGTTTGGGTTTATTTCCAACACAAAAAGTTGGGGGTTCCCCAGGCAAAGAAGCTGTTTACCGTACAGGCAGCAGCGAATAAAAAGTATAACTAACACGACATGATACAACTTATACAACTTGGCAAGATATAATAGCATCGGTACATAGCAAAGTAAATATAAGGAGGTACAACAAAAATGTACAAATACATCGAAATGAATGTAAGAGGTAAATGCGTCAGAAATTAAAATGCACCCATATAACTAGGATAACTGCACATACCGAAAATGCAAACGTTTGAACGTATGAAGAATGCAATGCAAAAACAGTGGTGCAGTGACAGTTAATGAGGTTATGCTGTGACGGCTGCACAGTCATTTAACAGGAAAAGTCTTATTTGTTTTTTATATCTATGGAATGGGATATCAAAATTTATTTGTGAAGATACACGATTTATTAGTGCAGGTATCTGATAAGTGATGGCTGACCTTCCGTAGTTTGTACGTGTTCTTGGTATTGGTGTCTGTGTATTACGTAGTGGATAACGTCTTGATGTTGCATGTGCCATGTCTAAAATCAGATACGTGCCTACGTGTGCTGTAAATTGTTATCGAAGATTGATATTATGGCGAAGCTGTTAAGTGCTAGGATCAAGGCAAGACATATGCAGGCAAGATATAGAATGGCAACAACTCCGACTGAGCCACCCACGCGTGGCGACTCTGTTGGGTTTGTTGCCACTCTAAATCGTCTGCGTGCCCCGAAACATGTTCCAGGGCATGCATACGCGTTCTATGGCGGACACTTTCGTTACATTCTTGCGGTTTCACGAGCGTGTCTTATCACCACGTTCGCACGCGACCTTGCGATTGACTAAAGTGGACGCCTCCGATCAGAGGCGTGCTGCAAGAGTGCGAGACCACGGAGAGTCGTCGAGGAAGTGAAAAGACAACAGCAAGACAAAGAAAAAAGAAAAAAAAAATGTGACGAGTGTAGGAGAGCCTGACCCTACGTGATTAAACCAGGCTAATACGAGGCACGCCTCCCTCGTGGTTTTTTAGTAGGCTGGCTGTGTGCTCCTTTACTGCCTTTCTCAGCCATTCTTAAAAGAAAGAGACTTAGGAGTGCGTCGATTTTATAGTGGGCATCTTAACTCGCTATGCTACACAATTAAATGGAGAGATCGTTGCCCGCAAACCGTGCGCGAGAGAGGACAGTTGCGGGGCTATGTTCAACTTTTGTTGGCGCTCTTGTGCCACAATAAACTGTAAAATTTTAACAGCGGAGACACAGAGAAAGAGATAACCTATATTATAAGAACAAATATTTTTGCGTCGTCTATGTATTACTACTTTCCATACGGACGGCGAAAGGGAATAAAAAAATTTTAGAAAAGAGGGAAGTAAAGATTAAAAAAAACCAATAAATATGAAGTGTGTATATGAGTCTTATCATTCTACTGAGGTGTTCAATCATTAGAGCCTTCCAACGAGGCCAATTCAAGCCAGGCAATTGACAAATTGCCGTACAACCCGATGCTGCATTGAAAGCCAGCGCACTGGGCCCAATAGTTTGCGCAACGCAAAATGGTCGTGGCAAATCACGTCCATTTCTCGTACAAACAAACGTCTCTCATCTCGGTACGTGGGGCACTCGAGCAGTATGTGCCCCGCTGTCTCTACACTGCCCCAGTTTATTCACTTTATTTATTTATTTATTTATTTACGCATACTGCAGACTATCATGTGCTAAGCGAGAAGTGACGATAACATTCATTTCATTTCATTTCATTTATTTTCTCTCAATGCACAAGGCGTTACAGAGAGGAGTGGTGAAAAAAAACAAACAAACTGTACAAACAAATGGAGCATGTTTAAAAAGGGTATGCGTTCATGGTACTCTTGAAGTTGGTCGGGTCAGTGATGGATGCGATGGAAGCGGGAAGGTGATTGCAGTCCGTGCTTGTTTTGGGCACGAACGAATTAAAATGGAGGTTTGTACGGCTGCTTGGAATTCCAACTTTGAAGTGGTGATCGCTGCGGGATGAAATGTAGGATGGCGGCAAAAAAAGCGAGTTACTCAGTGAGTGCATGGTATGGTACAACTTGTGGAAGAGGCACAAGCGCGAGATTTTGCGGCGAAATGATAGGCTGGGTAGATTTAAGGTTGACTTCATATGGGTTACGCTTGCTGTACGGGAATAGTTCGACAAAATGAAACGAGCGGCGCGATTTTGAATTGCTTCGATGCTACTGATATGGATGTTTACGTGGGGATCTCATACAGATGATGAATATTCTAGCTTTGGTCGGACTAATGTTTTATAGAGCAGAAGTTTCAGTTGCATCGGGGCAAGGGAGAAGTTACGGCGTAAATAACCAAGTGTGCGGTTAGCATTGTTTTTAATAATGTCAATGTGAGACTGCCAGGAAAGGTTGTCAGAAATTGTAATGCCAAGGTACTTGTATGAGCTAACTTTAGTAAGGAGAGAATTATTAAGTACATAGTTAGTAGAAATATTACATGTTCGACGTGAGACTCTCATTACTTTGCATTTAGTAACATTAAGCTTCATTAGCCAAGTATCGCACCAAGATGAAACATTGTCTAAGTCACACTGAAGGGCAAGGTGGTCAGAAGGGGTTTTAATTTCTCGGTAAATAACACAGTCATCGGCGAAAAGTTTAATAGAAGAGATGTTATGTGGCAAATCGTTAATGTAAACCAGGAAGAGTAGTGGGCCAAGAACGGATCCTTGGGGGACGCCAGAGTTTACGGGTGAGAGGGGAGAGTTGCATTCATTCGCAGTTACAAATTGGGAGCGGTCTATTAAAAAGCATTCAATCCAATTTAATATGTTAGCATCAAGATTAAGTTTGCTTAGTTTTAGCAGTAGCAGTTTATGGCATACAGTGTCAAAAGCTTTAGCAAAGTCGAGAAAAGTACAGTCAACAAGGGAAGAAGCGTCAATGGCAAGAAAAAGGTCATTAGTAAGGCAGAGAAGTTGGGTCTAGCATGAGTACTGTTTCCGGAATCCATGCTGGTTATCACTAAGGAACGAGTTGTTTTCTAAGAAAGTGATTATGTGGGAGTAGATGACGTGTTCCATGAGCTTACACGGTATACTTGTTAACGATATGGGCCTGTAATTGCGGGGGTTATGAACGTCACCTGATTTGTGGAGAGGAACCACCTTTCCCGCTTTCCAGTCGCCCGGGAGGCAATGACATTCCAAAGACTGTGTGAAAAGCTTACATAAAATGACACATGAGTAAACAGAGGTATTATGCAAAAACTTTGCACAGATACCGTCTTCACCTGGAGCACTGGCTAATTTCAAGTTTCTATCAATTTTTGTATGCCGACACAGTCAAATAAAAGGGGTTCCATGGCAACAAAGTTGTGGGTGGGGGTATCGGGAAAGGAAAGTGCTGTAGGTTTAACAAAGCACGATGAAAACACAGAGCTTAAAATGACACAACACTCTTCTTTTGGTACACGGCTGTTATCATCATGGATTAATTCTATTGCCTTTTTTTCATTTCCCCTAATCATCTGCCAAAATTTCTGAGGGTTAGTTGCAAGCAGAGAGGGAAGCGTTTGTTGATAATAATTTTCTTTTGCGACGGATAATGCGCGAGTGTACTCGTCAGCTGCGTGATGATAAGCGGACCACCTTTCCGCGTTGTTAGTTAGCTTTGCCCTTCGAAAAATTCGTTTCTTTTTATTCAGTAGTCGTTTTAGTGTAAGCGTGAACCAAGGGGACTTTGCGCTTTGCCTAATTCTGCGGAGCGGAATAAAACGATTGGTAAGTTCTGCTACCTTCTGCTTAAACAAATTCCAGTTTTGTTGCACGGACCTTTCCAGAAATTGCGAAAGGTAATCGTTTAGGAAAAGCTGAAGCTCATTATTAATTGAAACATAGTCGGCTCTTTTGTAGTCCCTAAAAACTTTTGAGCTATCATTTCTTTTAGTTGTTTTAGTCATGTTAAAATGAATAGCTAGATGGTCGCTTATGCCCGGAATAACTGATAGGGATTTAATTAGGTCGGGATGCGTGGTCAGCACCAAGTCTAGAACTGAGGAGGTGGACGAGGTAATGCGGGTTGGAGCGTTAACCAGCTGGGTAAGGTTAAAGTCTGAACACACATCAAGAAAGGCAGCACTGTCAGCAGAAGTTGATGAAATTATTGGGAAAGGGGGAGACCACGAAACATCAGGGAAGTTAAAGTCACCTAGGAGAAACATAGGCGCAGCCGGAAACCTTACTTGCAACTTATTTAGTACATCGTGTAATTCATTTGCGAAACCGGTAGTAAGGCTAGGAGGCCGGTAGCAGCCACAAACAACGATATTTTTGTGGTTAATGCGAACACACGCGACAACAATTTCAAGCGGGGAAACAACAGGCACGCTGAACGAGCTGTTCTCGTCGCTAATGGCAATCAATACGCCGCCCCCCGCGCCTCGTACCCCGGTCACAGCGGTAGAATTTAAACTTTTTTGAACAGGTAAATATTTCGTTATTTTCAATTTCCGCGGACAGCCAAGTTTCAGTTACTACGACGACATCAGCTAGACATGTATCTATTAGCGCAGATAGGGCATCACGCTTGTTAGTAACACTTCGAGAATTACATAGCAAAAAAGAAAATTCATGAGCTCGAAAATGCTTATCTAGCTATCAATGTGAAGGAGGAGCGCTGGCCCCTGCGCATTCTGCATTGCTTACTTCGGGAGCAACGTGGACGGGGTTATCATAAATAGGTCCTGCCTCGGTTACACGATCGGTGACCGGACAATAAACATAGGCTTTCTTGTTGATTAGTATCTTGTTATACTTCAAGTAATATGGCTGCCCAGTGCTTTTCGCGAAATTTAAAAGCTTTTTCTGCACGTGGCGCGTGGCCTTGCAGAAATCTTCGCTAACTGACACGGGGGTGCTGCGAAGCATCGATTTCTTAGTAAAGACACTTTCTTTTGTTTTAAACGAACTGAAGCGAACAATAACAGGTCGACATTTGTTCTGTACATATGTTCCAAGCCTGTGTGCACGGGAGATGGCTTCATTAGGAAGTTCCAGTTTAAGAGACGCAGACAGGATTTCACGAATTTTTAGCTCCGACTCGGCCCAGGTTTCTGAGGCAGAATCCAATATCCCATAAAAAATTAGGTTCTCCCTACGAGAGCGATCCTCGAAGTCATCAAGCCGTGAACTGAGAGCGACACTTTCGTGTCGCACGGCAGCCGTTACAAGACCTTGTATCTGTGCATTGTCGGGAACGCTCTCGAGGGTAAGAACCTTCTGTTCAAGTACAGTTAGTCGGGTGGTTAAATCTGTTACTTTGGCATCAAGTAGCAACTGGTTTTCTTTAACTTCGTTAATAGTCTTCTGCAAGTTGTCATGACGCTCATCCAAGTGTGCGGTTAGTTTGCTAATGGCGGCTAATACTTCGCTATTCGGACCAGGATTCTGTTCAATATCCCCGCAAAGAAGAAGTTCCTTTATAACAACAAAACACTCTGCGACTATATCAAGCAACACATGTGGGCATGGAAGGAGCAGCAGACAATAGTTGCTAGATCGCTTAGCGCTATAATCTTGGAAGGGACCAACCTGTACAAAAAGCAAAAAGTGGTTGGATGAGACCATGGTGGCGGCCGCTCCGTTCCACTGCCCACTGAGGCGCGCGGTGCAAGGCTGGCTGTATTTGTAGTTTTCTGGGTGGCTTGACGATGTCGATGCGGTTGGCTTGGTGGCAGCGTAAGGGGTTACCGGAACGGGAGGTTGAAGTGGATCCGGGCAACAACGGCTCGGTTCGGGCTGGGGAGGGCACGTGCCGTTTGGCGTGCATTCTATGTCAAGCGCAAAGAATCAGTCATTGACAAAGCGTGAAGAAAATAAACAAAACAAGCAAATCATTCCAACGTTCCCTTACTGCAAGAAAGTAGCTATATTTGTGCAAATCAGTTCTAGATTTAAGAAGCAAAAGATTAAGCTATGCGAGCTATGAGTACATGAACGTTGAGCAAACTGAAAGTACTGAATTAAGTGGGCAAGCTTTCGTTTTGGTGATGTGTTGCCAGAGTGGTCAGACCGAGATTAGAAAGTTTGGAAGAGGGTGAGAAGTGCATATCGTAACGACGGTATAGAGGAAACGAACAGCTTATCACAACAGAAACATGTGGTACGCCCTATGCGGTAGATATAACTGTGCCAAGTTAAGTCAGGGCCGCGAAAACCTTGTTGCCCGCTGAGAACCGCAGGCGATTATGCGCTACCAGGTGCAATCAGTATTTGGTTGCGGGTTCCAGTATTGCGGAACTCGCAACCAAAACCAGTATTGCGGGTTCCAGGTTGCGGGTTCCAGTATCAGTATTTGGTTGCGGATTGCACTAGGTGCAATTAGTATTTGGTTCCAATATCAAATGCAGCAAGTAAGAGCGTTAAGCGAAGGGTCTGCTCGGCGGATTGGAGCATGTCAAAGTGAGAGAGAGAAAAAATAATGACTGAAGGAAATAAAAAGAGAAAGAGGCAAATAAAGAGAGAGAGAAGACAACTGAAACAAGGAGAAACATAGAGAGGTAGAAAAATATTGTAAAAGAGACAACGATGTGCTGTGTCTGAGTGTCTTCCTTTTGTACTTCCAATTTTCGTGCAACTCACTAAAGATGAATTTACAGCTCGCCCAGTAGTGTCTGCTTCACAGGGACGAAGAAAGGAACAGACAAAAAAAAAGAGATAGAAGTAGCAAGAAAAGGGGAAATAAAGAGAAAGAGATAGAAATAGTGAGCTAAGCGAAAGAAAATAAAGTAGAAAGATATAGAAAGTAACTGGTACAAAAGATAGATACAAAAAACGGGATATGAAAATAAAAAGAAGCAAGGGAGAAAAAACGGAGGCCGCAAATCTCCGTTCTTCGTTCACGATCGGCACCATTGGCGCGGAGATGTCACATTTGCATTTATGTGAAAATTTATGCTGCTTGTACGCTTACGGCGTTATGCGTTTGAAACGTGGCTCACCTGTCTGCTTTTGGCGCCTAGACTTTATTTTGCGTGCCTATTTCTGGCTCCTAAAGCGCTCTTTAATGCCTAAGATCCGTCCTCTAGTCATTGCAGATATAGACGAAAAGTTTTAAAGCATAGAACCTCTAACTAGATCCGCACAGAGATATGTCGTTGCTTTTTGTTATCATTACATTTGGCGGTTTCTGCCATTCTAATTAAGAGAGAAACGCGTCACATATGAATGACTAAAGGCCTCATCACACGCGCGCGATGCGGCGCGTCAAGGCGTAGTTTTCTGACGTGGCGCCGCGCCCTCTTTCCACGCAAAGGGAGGGCGTGAGGCAACGCGAAGCTGTGCTCCCCTCTCCCTCCATAAGAAAAGGATGCGGCGCCGCGTCAGAAGGTGAGTGCAGACGCGCTGCGACGCGTTCCTGTGGTCAGGCCTCGAGTTCATTTGAGGTCATTTACATGAGCTTGTGCAGTAATCATTGTCCTTTTCTCCACGGGAAGCCGACGTCGGAGTACCGAATGTGGCACGTGGTCGGGGTGATCTCTGGGTTCGTCCAAAACTTCGAGCACAACATCACTTTCGTCACTGTTAAGGTGAGTCCCGTTTGATCAGTGTTGCACATTCTCTGTCAGCGTGAGTGCACATCTGCGTGCGCATGTGTGCTCATGAGAACACATGCTGCTGCTGATAATGGAGATAGCCTATATGCGAGACACGCACCCACTCTGAGTGCAAACCATACTCGCATTCATTCTTAATCTCTGTCATTCACTCTGTGCATTGACCTCTAATACTATGTTCTTTATACACAGGGCTCCGGCCATATGGTTCCCTTGGACAAGGCAGCGGAGTCTCTCCACATGATAACCAATTTCCTGTCTGGCACACCGTTTCTATGAGGAACAATGCCAAAACTAGGACCACTGAAGGAAGAAGAAGCAATGGTTTAACAGAAGCTGGCGCATTGAATAAAAATGTTGACGATCCTTTCCCTTATAAGGGAAACGGGGGCTGATGCGGCTTGGTGCACGAGTCTGCCTCTGTCTGTCTGTCTGTCTGTCTGTCTGTCTGTCTGTCTGTCTGTCTGTCTGTCTGTCTGTCTGTCTGTCTGTCTGTCTGTCTTTCTTCTCTCTTTCTTTCTTTCTTTCTTTCTTTCTTCTTTCTTTCTTCCTTTCTTCCTTTCTTTCTTTCTTTCTTTCTTTCTTTCTTTCTTTCTGACTGCTTAGTGCATAACCGTTTTGTTCTCGCGCGTAAGCGTTCAGCTTGACGTAAGCGTTCAGTTAGCGCTCATTATCAGTAAGGAATCGGCATGGCGTCTGTCATACTCCATCCTCCAGCATTCATTAGCCTTTAGAACGGCCACAGCGCAAAGGACTATCACGCGATAATGAAAACGCTTGCTTAATAAATTCGATTTTTCTCGAAGTTTCAATTTTACCGAAGTGCGCCATTCCCGGTGTCGACCTGACGTTTCGTCGAGCAGGTCGCTTTTAGCTCGCCAACACTAACTATTTCAATCAAGCTCCCATAGCTATTGTACTGCTTCCCATTAGGTTCTCGGATCGTCGGTAGAACGCTGCAGTATGCTTCGGTTCAGTTAATATGGGGTAAGTGTGGATTTGTGGCCCACAGGGTCAAGACAATCGCTGTCGTTTCCACCCCGGGCTTCAACGCAAGCCCCGGAAAAAAAATTGTTCACTTGGGTTAATCATTTCATTGGTGTGCGCCCGCTGCGAATGAGGATCATTTTTGCAACACCCCCAATTTCACAAGACAGCTGTTACAGGTGGCGCTTAAAAACCAGCGCGTGCCTTTTGTACCCTCTATACAGCATAAAAGTGTTGCATAGGTATTTAATTTGACTTACAACCTCTCACAGAGATAGAAAAATGCCCAAACTGGTTTTCATGCTGCCACACTGCTTGCTGCTGCTCAGAAATAATTCGTCCTCGTCTTTATTGTAAGGCCCGATTGTAAGATAGACCTCAGCACGAATATTTGTTGCTGAATTCATATTGATATTCCAAATTGGTGTGAGCATGGCATTAGAAGAAATGTGCCCGAGAATCTACAAATTGAAATAGTTGCTCGCTCTTTTGACAATTACTTTCAGTGTGTTCTAGAACTTACCGTAGACGGCTAAATAGACACCGCTAAGTGCACGGTGGCCATCTTAAGTCCCTTTCCAATTCCGACGTAGCCGGCAAAATAGACAGCTTCTAGAAGACGGCATCGTGGACAAAAACAATGCAGGCCACTTTGCTATCGAAGCAAGATAGCTGCTCAGCGAATTGCTTGGATAGCTCACATCTCGCCGGAACAGTCATCTGCACACAAGTAGACACATCTCCAGACGCTGAATATGAGTAACGTTCAATTTTTTTCTTAGATATAAACACAAAATAAGCTAAAAGTACATCAGTTATTTTGTTTATCTCAGCTTTCTTTTCTCGACGTGAGGTGGCGTCTTGTCACGTATACGCCATCTAGACACGTTCTATTTCTCGGACAACATGGGCTCGGTGCTGTCTTCGAAAATGTCAGCGTAGACTGTCTACGATGCTGTTTAATATTGCAGCACAGCCTTTCTCTCTGGCGGCAAACTTATTAAGAAGGCGGTGCTATAGACAAATCAAGGAAGTTTAAATAAACCTCCTTCGAATGTCTATAGGATGCCCCAAGGAGGTTTAAATCCAGCAAAGAGCACTGCTCATGAGAGTGAGTCGAGTCTGGCCGCTATTTTAGGGGCGAAGCTTTTTATAGCGGCACCCCTTTGTCCCTCGTAGCCGTTGTAGTATTGTGTAACAAGTATAACATTCTGACCTCCAAGGTGGCACCGGTGAGAGATTTCTTCTGTGCGTTGTTGAACAATGAAAGATAGTGCTCAATGTACATGCCAATAGCTGCTAAGGGGAAATGAGAGACAGGAGAATTCGGCTTTTAGTTAACGCGCACGCTGCGAATTTTTTATTGTTCAACAACGCACAGAAGACAAGGAAGGGTTGCTACGTTATACTCGCTAGGCGTAACCTCCTAGGTTTTAGAAAGGTTTAACGAACGTTGGGCCGCAGTGCCATGAATACAGTGAACTAGTATATATCATGAACTCGAGGTGGTGGTGGTGGTAAAAAACATTTATTTCAGAAAAAGTATACTAGAGAGTGCCGACGTGGCCCATCGGCGTGCTAGAGTGGCAAGACCCTATTCCGGGACGCCAGTGGAGCTGGAAGCTGCCCGTGCGCGCTCCACCAAGGAGCGTTGTGCAGCCAAGGTAGAGCAGCCGAGCAGGTGCTCCTCCCAAGCCTCTCTAGTTGGGATAGGAAAAGGGGGTGAGAAAGGGACGGGATTAACTGGGCACGATGCTACGACATGATATGTGTCGGCGAGGACATGACAGGTCGAGCAGGTGCCATTGATTTCCGGCAAAAAGTGCCTGGCGACCGCCGGACTGATAAAGGTGTTTGTCTGCAGGCGGCGTAGCAGTCATTCGTCCGCTTTCTCCAAACCGCGTGCGGGGTCCGGGTAGAGGCGGCGCGAAGCCCGGTAATAAGCCAAAATTTCGCGAAAGCGCGTCAGGTTGGTATTGCCAGATTCCGTCTCGGGACATGGAGGGGCAACGGCCCGGACAGGAGAAGCGCGGGCAGCGGCATTTGCCGCCTCGTTGCCGGGCAGGCCCGAGTGGCCTGGGGTCCAGACTATACGAATGGGATGAGGGTTAAAGCGCCAAGAGGCTGCCTGTAGCAGGCTAGCCGCCAGCGGGGCAATGGAACCCTGAAGGTACTGAGAACAGGCCGAGCGCGAGTCCGTCAGGATGGTGCGTGAGGCAGGGTGAGAGGCGGCCAAAGCTATGGCAACCTCTTCAGCGTGCGTTACTGTGTTTGCTCGAAAGGAGAGGCCATATACGTGTTTGCCCTCTGTAATCACGGCAGCCGTGAAGTGACCCGAGGGGGAGAGACCCGAGACGTCCACGTAGAAAACACCAGGACGATCGGAGTGTCGCGTATGAAGGGCCGCGGCGCGTGCTAGTCTACGGCCAGGATGGAGGTCAGGGTTCATATTACGGGGTAGAGGTTCCACCCATAGCTTTTGACGCCAGAGCTCTGGTACCGGCTGCAGAGAGTCTTGGTCAGATATCGGGTTAAGGCCAAGTCTGTGTAGAAGACGGCGCCCTGAAGGCGTCTGCGACAGTCGATTGATGTGGTTAACGCGATGAGCTTCGCGCATCTCTGCAAAGGTGTTGTGAACCCCCAGAGCCACGAATCGGCTGTTGGAAGTTGCAATAGGTAGGTCCAGAGCGCGTTTGTATACTGAACGAAGAAGGACGTCCAGCTGGTGCTCGTGTCGACGACGCAGGCGAAGGTAAGGCAAGGCGTAGAGGACGCGACTGGTCACAAACGCGTGGGCCAATCGGAGGGACTGAGACCCGCGGAGGCCGCCGCGCTTGGTAGAAACCCGCCGTATCATGCGGCTCACCTGTTCGCTGGTGCGTCTGAGGCCTGCTATTGTGCCCTTTGGATCCAAGGACGATGTGAGGTGAAGGTCAAGAACCCGAATGTTTTGCACTGACGGAACGGGCCCGGACGGAAGAAAATTTTGAGGCGGCGGTAGCGGAGATACTGAAAGAAGAGCCGATTTAGCTGGAGAGCACTCTAAGCCGCATGAACCTGCGTAGGTGTCCACCAGAAGGGCAGCCTTTTGCAGGCGTTCTTCGATTTGCGCTAAGGAGCCGGTGTTGGTCCAGATTGTGATATCGTCCGCATATAGAGCGTGTTGTATTCCCTCGACCTCGCTTAGAAGAGAGGGGAGGTTCATCATCGCCAGGTTAAAAAGCAGAGGAGACAGGACTGCCCCTTGAGGTGTACCCCGCGTGCCTAATAAGTACGGGCGGTGTTTGGTAGAATTAAGGCGAATGAAGGCGGTGCGATGTGATAGAAAGGCGCGAATGTAGTTGAAAGTCTTCTGCCCGCAGTTTGTGGTAGACAGATTAGTGAGTATAGTGCTGTGTTTGACGTTGTCGAACGCCCCGCGGAGATCGAGAGCGAGCACGGCTTTATCGTTATGGCGCATAGTAGTCGGCTCTATGATATCGTGTTGAAGCTGGAGCAGGACGTCCTGCGCCGACAGATGGGGGCGAAAGCCAAACATCATGTCTGCAAAGGTCCTCCTGGCCTCCAAGTAGGCGGAAAGGCGTTCGCGAACCATGGTTTCCATGAGTTTGCCTGCGCAAGACGTAAGTGAGATGGGTCTCAGTGCCTCAATACTAACGGACTTTGCCGATTTGGGAATGAATGTCACGACCGATGTGGTCCATTCTGTTGGAAGTGGAGAGCCGTCTCATATCGAATTTATAAGGTGGAGTAGTGAGAGGTGTGCTTGGTCGGGAAGATTTGCCAGGAGCGACACTGTGATTCCGTCGCGTCCAGGGGCCGTGCCCCGTCGCATTTTCGTGAGTGCAAATCGTAAATCAGAAAGCGTGTATGGGGCGTCGAGGTCGGTGTTAGGGGCGCCGGAATACGTATATGCTGGGCCCGCGGGATCAATTGTGCGGCAGATGTAGCGGTCACAAAGTTCTCGCGCGAGTTCATCCGTAGTGCCCTGAAAGGCATGCAGAACACGGTGGAGCTGGCGTTGCGTTTCTCCCCTGGTGGTGGAGGGATCGAGAAGGCTTCTAAAGAGTCGCCACGCACTCTTAGAGCTCATCTGGTTTGCAGCCTTCGAACAGGTGTCTGCCCAGTTAGCATCGGAAAGTTGTGCGGAGTATGCGGCCGCCTCTGCAGTGAGCGCCTCAATGCGAGCGCGAAGTTTCCGATTAAGTTTGTTGCGTTTCCAGCGCCTTATGAGCCCGCGGCGAGCGTGCCAAAGATGTAGGAGGTGTGGATCGATTGCAGGAGTCAAATTAGAGGTTGCAAGGGTGCGAGTGTTCGCTTGTTTCATATGGAGAGCGTATGATGCCCACGCTGCATATTCGGTCGAGGAGAGGCCGGCGGGGAATGGTTGCATTCTGAACTGAGTCCAATCGGTGAGACGGGCTTGGCCCCAGTGTTGGCGAATTTTCTGCCGCAGTGTGAACAAAATGCGGAGTAAAAAGTGATCGCTGCCTAGGGTTTCGCCTAAATTCTCCCATGTAGCATCGCGGATGTGACGGGTGAGGGAGAGGTCGGGGCATGTGTCTCGCGTGACCGAGTTGCCGCAACGTGTGGGTTGTGCCGGATCGGTAAGAAGCGTCAGGCTCAGCGAGGAAATGAGCTCCTTGAGCTCTCTGCCCCGGGCCTTCTCGTATTGGTAACCCCAGTGAGGGCTAGGGGCATTAAAGTCCCCGACAATCACCAGTGGTTGTCGGGCCGCTATACGCAGCGCCCGATGGAAGAGATGCGCAAACGAAGCCCTTGCAAGGCGAGGGGGACAGTACACGTTTAAGATATGTATTGATGGTTGGCCCCTCCGCTGAGACAGCACTGATATCATGCAGTAGTCGTAAGGAAGATCCAGATCGAGGTCAATCTGTACCGCCGTGTAAGCATTGTGCACGAGGAGGCATGTGGTGGTGCCGCCTACATAGGAGCAGTATCCAGAAAGGGATGAAGCAGGGCCAGATTCTTGGAGCGCCAAGACGGCCGGCTGAGAGCCAAGTGAGCTGAGGAAAAGGGAAAGATGTGAACGCTTTCGCCTGTTCCCGAAGCCTCCAGGGTTCCACTGTATGATCTCGAATTTAGATGCAATGTTTGAACGGGACGTACGATTGGTAGCCATCGTGACTGTCTTAGGTTTTATATTTGGCCCTCCATGTCCCGCTCGGATTCCTCAGAGGCAGGGAGGGGCACGGAGGCCGGATTTTCCGACGGCGGGGTGGTGGTAGCCACCTTACGACGACGCCGTGGAGCTGTACCCTCACTGCTCACCGAGCAGGAGCGGGAACGCGATGCCTTGGGTTGAAACTGGGTGATTGCCCAGGCTTGAATAGCCTGGGTAACCTCTACTACTATGCGTTGTACCGAGAAGCTGGTGAGGAGGTGATTAATCGAAGCTTCGACGCGCGTGAGGCGTTCCTCTACGCGCGGGGTGCGCTCTTCGCTAGGGCGAGTTTGGTTAGCGGGCAAGATAACCTGAGGTGCCCCAGGAGCCTCAAGAGCTTCTGAAGTAGATGTGGCACCGGTTCCGAGTGCTGGAGTACAAATGGTTGCTTGAACGGGCGGTTTAATGGGAGTGGACTTAGCGCGAGGACTAAGCTTGGACGTAGCTGGCGTAGCCGCCTGGACAGAGGAGGCAATACCGGATGGCCTTGCAGTACACTGTTGTTGGGGTTGAAGTCGCTTATTTAAGAGTTCGAGTTGTTTAGTTAAAAGAGAATTTTGCTTTTGAAGTGCCGCAACTTGCTGGCGAAGGGCCGCAAGTTCGGGAGAAGGAGGATCGACAGAAGGGGGTGAGAGAGGCTTAGAAGCAGCTTTCCCTGCCCAACTGCTCACCTGAGGTACCGCCGCTGGTGCTTCGAGCGGTGGGTATGCCTGAGTGTCGGCGTGGAGTGGTGGAGCCGATTGATGCAGGTTGGTGCCGCTGTCTGGCTGTGACGAATATGAGGGGTCCCTCGAGGAGATGTTGAGGGCTGCTTGCGTTTCCGATATTTTCGATATTTTGCCGTGCAGCCACTTGTCCCAGTCTCATGGGTGCCGTGGCAGAGGAGGCACTTGGGGTGGCAGTCGTGGGCATTGAGACCTGCAGGTGCGGGGGTTCCACATTTGGCACACTGCGTTGGAGCGGGGTGAGGACACTGAGGTGGTCGATGGCCGATGGTACCGCACTTGGTGCAAACCGGGACCGTTTTCTTGTAGGCGCGGATGTACGTCGCCACGCAGTGGTAGAAGAGGAAGCGGGGTAACTTCGTGCCCTCGAAAGTCACCACCGCCGCCGCGGAATCTCCGAGTTTGCGGACCGCAAGGATAGTACCTCGAGGCCAATACAGTTCAGACTTTACCTTTTCCGGGCTTTCAGCAGGGTTTACGTTGATGACGCCCCTGCATGTATCCCCTGGTGCCTTGGCATGGCCTCGAACGGGCAGCTGCTGATCCCCCACTTGCAGCTGGAAGTCCCCGAGGAGTCGCTGTGCCATAGGCAAATGGTGGTGCTACAGACTAATATGTTCTGTTCCCAGATTGGCCACACTTGAATTTGCGTGGTAGTCCGGTCGCCGAGGTAGCTGCGGATGGCGTCGCCCGCGCGATCGGCTGGGACAAATGTGCGTAACTCGCAGGGAACGCGAGGTTTCACTACCACGATGTAGTCGTCGCGAGAGAGGCGAGGAGTTTGACGCGGACGTCACTTGCGTTGCTTCGCTGGCTGCGAGGACGGAGAAGAGGTAGGCACACCACCGGAGGGATGGCGCGCCGGCGTTCCTTGCAAGGCTGGGGAATGGTGGCCCGCTGTGGCGTCTCGTTGTTGTTGAGACGCAGGCTTCGATTTCGCTTGCTTGCGTTGCCACAGTCTCACCATGTCTTCGAGGTATTCATCTTCTGATGGCATAGTGTTTTCGGAGGATGAAATCTCCATGGACAGCATTTGGCTTGAGGTAGGATCATAGCCCGTAACCACGTTAGCGGCCGCCATCGCCGGGCTGAGAGCCCTTAGCGAGGCGGCGTTGTAGCCGGGAGTGAAGGACGTCCCTCAAGTTGTCAAAACTGGACCCACCTGGACGAAGGTGTTGTCTAGGCGAAGCGGAGAACTTGGCGGTGACGATAAATCCAAGTTTCAGGGGTACCAAGGTGAATGTCCGCAGAAATAGCAGGAAATCTACGGAGGCGATGTGGAGTGCGTCCGTCACCATCGAGCGCTCGCAGCGCCCCCCAACTCGAGGTGGGTAATGGTAGGAAGTAGACACGAAGCGCAAGCCGTAAAAAAGTGTGCGTGTGCCTCCTCTCGCTCAGTCCTTGGAATGTCCGCTGGATGGCAGTGCTTCTGTATGAGGAATATATGATGAAAAGATGCGAGATGGTGGTACTTGGAGTGTTGAATAGCTGCACGAACGGACATACGAACGCATGATGGCTGCACGGACGGATGGACGCATGGACGGATGCAGGAGCGGATGCATGGACGAACGCAGGGACGGACGCACGAACAGACCCATGCACGGATGGGCGGATGGACGCACGGGCGGCCACACAGACGCATGCATGGATGGATGGAAGCAAGAACGAATGAACGGACGGATGCTTCGCCCCACTATCCGTCATTCACTCCGTGGATATGCTGCCATTTCTTATTTTATTTCGAAATTCCTTAACTAGTGCTCCTCTTGTTCGCAATGACCGATTCGGCGGCAGACGCCGCAAAAGTGGGTCCGATAGCGATCGGCGCGAAGGTGGTCCTATATAAGGCCACGTTCATACTGAGCATTCCGGCCGCCGAAAGTGCTCCGAATCCGGTTCGGCGGCCGCGAGATCCGCCGAAAGGGCCCTCTCCGCGCCGATCGCTTTTGGACAAATTTTCGCGGCGTCTGCCGCCGAATCGGTCATCACGGACCAGTAGAAGCGCTATTCAAGGAATTTTGAAAAATGGCGGCCAAGCCCTACTCACTTGTTATGCCACCATGCACGTAACTGAATGTTGAAACCAACGGGAGTTTAACCTACTCTGTGCCTACTTCGCCTCCGTATTTCGTGAAAGAGGTGACCGAGCTTGCTGTTGGCGTGACAGAGCTTGTTGCGGTTTTGCAGAGCAAAACGAACCCACCAACGCCGCTGGCGTCGGTGGTTTTTCTGCTCTTCGTGCATTACAAGACAGCCACTTGCCAGAAAAGTAAGCAGTACTGTCTTTTCTTGCTTCTTGCGTACGAGAATCGTCGAAGTATACACCACCGGATAGCGTAGTAGCGTTTGCGAGCCGCGGCAACAACCGGGTGACCGCGCATCCATCCCGCGTTCATGGCATATTCGGCGGCGCGGGGTGCGTCCAGTGCGAACGACGCTGCGTTTCGGCGGCAGGGGAATTTCGGTCGCTGTAGAGAGCGGATGTTTCAGTGTGAACTAGGCATAACGGTGGATCGCGCCGCCGCCGAATCGGATTCAGCGCCCTTTCAGCGGCCGGAATGCTCAGTGTGAACGATCCAGTAAAGAGGCGGCAGTGTTCCAAAAAACCGATGCGTCATGTTTGCGGCCACTTCTATCTAGACGCTGTATACATCACTGTACTCGTACACGTCCTGGAGAACCTTACAGCGTGTTTAGTTTTTGATTAGCAATCCGCCACGGTGGTCTAGGGGTTAAGGCACTCGGCTGCTGACCCGCAAGTCTCGGGACCGAATGCCTGCCGCGACGGCCATATTTTCAATGGAGACGAAAATTCTTGAGGCATGTGCTTAGATTTAGGTGCACGTTACAGAACCCCAGGTGCTCGAATTATTATTATTAACTTTCCACTGGCACTGCTGTCTATATTCCGTCCGCGCAGGCCAATTCGCAATTTGCTGCTGACGAACATGGTCGGAGCCCGAAATGTATTGAGAAGGGCTTGTGTTGCGACTTGTTGGACCACCTTACATGAACAAGCAGCGCTACACAGTAGTGAAAATTCGAAGAGTGAACAGCGAGGGAACATCACGCACTATGTTCATTCCACGCTTTCTTATCAAGGAGGACAAGGGAGGGAGGGGTGTACACTTCTGTGCACACGCAAAAGCGTGACTACGATAAGAGTGCCAGATTCCAAGATAACATTGCCAAGAGGTTGGGCCCGGCCTCTTGCGGAATCGCCGTGAAAAGGGGAAGTGGTTGCAACGTTGCAACGTGTTCCATATCACCAACGACTGGATCTTTTTCCTCGCCCGTAGATGACGCGAAAGAGGCTGTGGTTGCTCTCTCTCCCACTTGAACCTGCTTCACTGAACCGCAGGAGCACACTGGCCATGCGCTCCCGCGTTTTTTTTTTTCACAAAAAATGACAGCGGTGGCGTCCGTCACGTCATGTCCGCACATGTTCCCGCCTACAGTGTGGCCTGAATGCGTACGTGTTTCTTGAGAATTGCCCCCCTACGCATATTTATACGTGGAAGAACAATCAAGCTCCCGCTGACCTGCCGCATTGTTGGAATCTCTCTCTGAACCCGTGTGTGTAGCTGGAGATGCAGCGTACCTTTCAGCTAAGTGACCCACCGCATACACCCGGTAAGCTGAAAGTTTTTCGCTTTCATGCTTGACGTCCTTCGTGTTTCCTTCTCGAATTCTTGCTCTACGCACTGCTAAAAACTCGCACCAACCCACCTGTTCTAGATTGTCGGTTGTCCGGTTGACCGCAAGTTCCTCGGTTGACCACAGAAGACCTTGCGGAGCACGGGCACCACGACAAGGTTTAAACTCTTTAACTGGGTTAGGATTATTGAAATGAAAAAATTAATGAAAACGTGAAAATATCGTGGGAAGCAGTAGGTTCTTTGGGGCTACTGTGTTCGGAGCTACTATGTCCCGTGTCTTTGTTGGGCTAAACTGTCTTGGGCTTTACGATCCAAAAGCGTAAGAAGACCGCCGTAGTGGAGGGCTATGGCGATTTCCACCAAATAAGGTGCTTTAACCTGCGCTAACACATCGCATCACATGGGTGCTGGTAATTTGCCTTCTTGGAAATGGAACCTTCGTGACCGCTATCGAACCCGGGACTTTTTGAGTCAACAGCCGAGTACCGAAACCACTGCACTGCCGCGATGGACCTTTCTCAAAATCTCGCGCTACCTATACTGTGTCGGATCTGTACCCACTAGTCTGACTAAATTGTCTGCTAAGCTTTAAAAGTTTCAGCGAATGTATTTGAGGGGCATGGACACCGCGAAGAACGTTTGTCACCTACCAAACCGCCCATTTCCCTAGCCAGTGGCGAGTCCCGTCAGTAGTCCTGTCCGTATTTTTTGTCCCGTTTGTCCACGCTGTTCCCTGTTACAAAGCCAAGCCAAAAAAGCTCAAGCGCTTATCCTTTTAGCGTTAAAGTCGTTGACTCTTTTGCTTTACGGGAGCTATAGGAGCCGGAAGAAGAAAAAAAAAAACGTGTCAGAGTTTGTGTGAGAATGATGAGTCGTTTCTCACCTGCTCTAGTAGATGTGGTGCTAGAACCCTGACTCGAAGGTCACTGAATGAAATCCCCCATTTCGATGGAGCCGCAGTGCTAAATGCTCCTGTACTTGGGTTTAAGTGCACGTTAGGGAGCCCATGGGGTTGAAACTGCTTGAACCCTCTACTACGGCGTTCCTCATAACGTCGAGGTTTCGGGACGGTAAACCTCAACACTGAGAAGAGCCTGTTTAAGGGCTAGCGGGGACATAGGAGGTGAAATAGTCAGCGCTGCAAAGTTTACAAACACGGCAGACAAGAACGCTTCGTCTATGTCATTCTTGTCAGTTTCGTTGTTCATCGCTGCCTAATTCACCCAGCAGTTGTTACATTGACCCACACGTTCTTGCCTGCTTTTTTTTGTTGCCGGCGCACTGCACGTGTACATACTGCCTTGCAAAATCCAAGCAAGAACGTATGACAGCGTTCTAGATAGTTTTCAGAACATTTGTTCAGCTTGAGAGCGTGAACGCGAGCAGCCTAGTTTATTCTGGAACAAACTCGTGCACCACTGATAACGCTCGAATGTTCGACGCCACGTGCATAAATGTTAACGCGGATCAGATTATCGACGACAAACGCTCTGTTCGCCCCTATCAGTCCACAGCGTGCGTTGCTCGCTGTAGTATGACGTTCGATTTACCGGTCACAAGTACGGCTCAACGAAGACTATCATTTTAGATGCGACGCATCTCTTTCACCCACGTGTGTAACGCTGTACGTACCTGTCTCCGTACGAACGCACCGCAACGCGTTCTCCTCGTTGCAGGCGTAGGAGCGGTGCCAAGTAGGTCACGCAGCAGCTGCGCATTGAAATCACGCTTCCCTCGCTTGTGCGCGCTGACGTCATTCTATCACTCACCGCAGCACGCTCACCGCAGCTGCCGGCTCCTCCGCCCGCTCGCAACACACTGCTCTCTCGCTTCACCTTCTCCATTGCGCGCAACGCTTGACCGCGCGTCGAGTGGAAACACTCTTTGGGATCGTTTATCTGCGGTGAAACTGACGCAAAACCTAACCCACCTTTCATTTCTTTGCGTTTCAAACAAACGTTTACTCAAGTAAATGCTACCCCAAGTTTCACTTCAAACCACTTTTCCAGCGTAATAAAACTCTGTTGGCTGACGTGAATAAGTGTTGCTTACGAAAGCAATTCTATATTCGCTAGTGTTGTATGGTCACCTCACCAGAAGGTGTTGTGGGCAAAAATTGAAAGAGTACAAAAAATAGCAGTCCGTTTCATATGCGGTAGTTACCGGCGCACACACTCAGTCACACCTTTGTTAAAGTCCTGTGAGCATGAGTCTTTCGAATATCGCAGGCGAAAACATCGCCTCAAATTTTTTTTAAGATTATAAGCGGGCAAACAAAGATAAATAAGAATTTATATATTCAGCCCCCTGGAAGGCGATGTGATTGTCTTAATAATAGTAGAGCAATTCAACCATATTTCACACGCATGAATGCTTTCCGCCACTCCTTTTTCCCAGAAACAATAGATATGTGGAATAGTGTACCCAATGCGGTTGTGCAACAAACATCAGTGGATTTTGAAAATGCATTGGACGGTTTCCTTTGTAGTGATGCGTGCTAAATTCTGCTGTCAGCACTTATTCGTTGATTTTTATGTGTGTAGTCACTGTTTGTTTATTTTTTATTGTTGGTTATTCATGTCGTATTCATATGTGCTTTTAATTTTTTTTTGTGCGAACGTTATGTACTTTGTGACACCCTCCCTGTAATTACTTCAAGCTCGGGGTTGACAGTATCAAATAAATAAAAATATAATCTTAGGTGATTGAGAGCGGCGCCAACACCTAAAATTGTGGCATCCCGAGGAAGTCTAGTTGGTATTGCGTAACGCATCTCAGAATCAGCGCTGTTCAGGAACAACGCGAGATTCATTGATTTAAATACCTTAATTGTCAGATAACCTACAAAATTATAAAGCGAAGACGCTGTCTCTTGTATCTTTTTGGTTCCTTCTCTCTTTCTTAGCTACGCTAATTCTTGACAACGTATAATGCCAGCGCATTTCTCACGCACATATTGTTAAATAGGCACTAAATATTTTTTGCTTGTGTGTGTGTGTGACTTCACCACTCAGCTAGGTGATTTCGCCAGCAATGTTGCGAGTAAGTCGTACCATCTGGCAGTAGGACGCGAAGGGATGGACCTAGGCGGTAATGTGCGAGTGTCTGCGCAGGTATCATCACCATTTAAAACACGCGATGTGCTGCAGAGTAACAGGATAGAAGGTGTGAAGACCACGTCAGGAAAATCAAAGCCTCATCAGATGCGGTAACATCATTTCGAATTGCAATTATGTGTGTTTACATAAAGCGTTTTTCTAAACACATTTTCTAAACGAAATATAGTATATAGTAGTCTACTATAGGGTGGCATAGAGCCATTCCAGGACCCTTAACTTTGTCCTGCTCATCTCGTTCCGCTTTGGAAAAGGAATTTAACGATTTAGAGTGTCTTTAGATAAAATTGGCAGATCCCACGTACAATGTCAATTGATAATATGCGAAGCACGAATGGGAAAGGTTTATATGCCACTTTAAAATCAGCACAACGTTACGAGGTGGAGGTAAATGATGCCATACATAACTTCCTTGTCATGATTAGCATGCTTGGATGTGTCAGTTACCTTCGTCATCTATTCACGTCACGTGATACCAAATTTAGTATATGGGAAGCTAGCAAAACGGCCGCGAGCACGCTGTGAGGGCGGTATGTTGTCATGTTTCTACAAGACACGCGTGTCAGGATTATCATGTTTGCACCAGTCATATACTTCGTCATTCATTGACGTCACGTAACACTGAATTCGGTACATGTGGAGCTAGCGAAACGGCCGCGAGTGCATGATGAAGGGCCCAATATGCCCCGACGTGAGGTTGACGCACGCGCACGCTGGGCACAGCGACGTTATACGTTAGCAAAAGGCGAGAACTCACGCCAGGCATGACCAGCATCCATCGGCGCGGTCAGATGGCAACCGGCACGATATGCGACATGCTGCATTTCACGCCGATGCGCTACCCAGAAAGCACTGCGTCTGCCTCTTTTCGTGACGGGGGAACGCCGGACGCGCTAAAACACGCATGCGTCAAAGCAACGTAGCGTGGCGCGCGCTTGCGAGTAAATAGCAGGACCGGCGCCTGGCGTGGCAAGGCCGGCGGGACGCGACGAAATGAACGCAGGTAGCAAACACACCGCGTCACGTCGAAATGTATCGGTGTCTTGACTGTGGCATGTAGTCATGTTGTTACATGACACACATCTCATGATTATCATGTTTGCACCAGTCACATACCTTCGTCATCCATTCACGTATCGTAATACCAAAGTGTCTATATGATGCTAGCGAGCAGCTGTGAACGCATCATGAGCATGGAACGTAATCATGTTGTTACTTGACACGCATGTCAACACTTTCATGTTAGGGTCGGTCGCTTGTGTTCGCCATGCAATCATGTCATACCATACCAGCTTTGCAACCTGCCATGTGAACGAAACCGCCGCAAGAGCGGCAGGACCATTAAATGTAAATCATGACATACGTGTCATGATTTTCATGTCCTGACTAGTCATATATGTTCTTCATACAGTCATGTTATGCCACACCAAGTTTGGTATCAATACCATTATCGAAATGGCCACGAGAGCTAAATGTCATAGGCGGCTAGATAGATAGATAGATAGATAGATAGATAGATAGATAGATAGATAGATAGATAGATAGATAGATAGATAGATAGATAGATAGATAGATAGATAGATAGATAGATAGATAGATAGATACGCTCAAAGTCGTCGAAGTTTGCTAAGAAATGCTTCGCATTTAAAAGTGGTTAGCGATTCAGAGCACTAGGTACTCTTCTATGGAAGAGCATAAAGGAGTTCCATGGGCGGCGCCTCACATTCGGTCATGTTGAGGCCCTGTTGACGAAAATGATAACTGAGCCTATTTTTAAAGAAAGTTGATGACGATTTAGGGTACTTGGTACTCTACTAGAGGAGAGCATAAAGGGGGGAGTGTTAGAATAAGTCGGTAACGATTTAGAGTACAGGGTACTCTACTATGGGAGAGCTTAAAGCCGTCCCGGGCTGTTCGTATGCAGGAATGGGAGGGGGAAGTAGAATAAGTGGGTAACGATTTAGAGTACAGGGTACTCTACTATGGGCTTAAAGCCATCACGGGATGTTTGTGAATATGTACGATTGCTACTTACGGAGGCTTTTCGGCGTATAACTTAGCCGTACAGGCTCTTGTTCACTTTGCTAGTTTTCGGTCAAAAAACTTGACTTCTTGGCAAACTTTTTCGGAAATTTCGAGTTCATTACTTTGCACTACATTATGTTTTGACAAGAAACGGCGAACGTTTAACTAAAATATGCGTATTATTAGCATTACCAGATAAAACAAACCTATGGTTAGAACGGAAATCGCCACTCATTGCTCTGTTTCACGGCTGATCGGCAGGCATGCTGAAGTACTGGGCGTGGAGCGTGTATTTATTGTTAGGTTGTAACCGATTATAGCAATGTAACCACATACTCGTGAGCACAGTCCCGTGTGTGCTTAAAACATAGTCGTGATTACAAACCGATCCCTGGGTGCATACTTGTCACTGCCTTGTATCCGGAGGCTCTACGCCAACACGGTCCCGAAGGCGCCACTGCTCCGAACTCCGCCGCCAAGGTCACCAGCCGTTTGGGACGAGATCGCTGAAGCACAGAAGATAGCGCAACTCGAACGATTGTCTGGAACCATGGCAAGTTGAGAAATTATGGAAAAGATCTCCGATAATTACCACGCAATGAAAGGTCCCAAGAGGCAGATTCCCCCAGACGTCTGGTCCGCGATAGTTACGGAATGCATTCCAAAAAATATGCACCCTGTACACAACGTTGAGAGACGAAAATGCCGCACGAAAATGATCCTTGAAAACCCCGGTACGCGGGAGGGTGTAGTTTTTGTAGACGCTGCCCGGTATTCCCGAAATAATGATATCAGTAATAGGGTTGTGCAGGGCTCCTTCTTCGCAATTGCGGTCATAGACACAAAAAGGAAGACCTTGACCGCGGGCTCCGTAAGGACCAGATCGTCGGAGGCAGCGGAAGAAATGGCCATTGCACTGGCCGTAGCCAACGGTCGAAAACACGACAGGTTAATAATCAGTGGCTCCAAGATGGCCATTAGGAATTTCACAAAGGGATGGGTCTCTACCGAAGCAGCCAAAATCCTGAACCGCAGAGCAGAAGACTTCCGGAACGGCAAAATTGTACCCAAATACCTCAAGCTGATCTCGGCGCACATGGGGTAATTAAACATCAAAGACACGACCATCCCTCAAAAAAACCTCATCTAGAAGTCCCACCGAACCGTGCAATAACTAACCCACCACGGCTCGGACAGCGACGGCCTGGCCCCCCGCACCGACCACAGAAGGGGGGCAACTCCGGCGGAGGCGATGGGGACGACGGAGGTGATGACAATAATGAATATGGGATACAAGACGACAGACTGTTCACGTATCATGACACATTGGCACATTATAAGCGACAACGAGAAGAATATCCGCCATCCCACAAACAGCTAGACAGATCACAAGAAACAAATTGGCGAAGATAGCAAACCAGAACCTTTTCAAATTCAGTACACCTGAACAGAGTAAATTCCGGACAATATCCGCAATTAAGCTGTACCCTCTGTAAGCACGAACACGCAGATGTGGCACATATTCTATGACAATTCACACAGGTCAGAGTAATATACCTAAAGGACAATATAAAACCAAACCTTCTCGAAGAGCGTTGGCTAAGTGCGCTGACTATCTCAGATCTGCACGACCAACTGTGGGCAATCCAGCGGGCCCGGACAGCGGTGGGAAGGCTACGCCTCACCGCACAAAACGTCGAGGTGGCCTGAGCCCGGGCCGGTAACCATGCAGGGTTTCTTTTTTTATTTTTTAATAAAGTTTTTTTCGTCTGTCCGTCCATGTCGTGTCGTGATTGATATGTGGGGTTTAACGTCCCGAAACCACCACATGATTATGAGAGACGCCGTAGTGGAGAACTCTGAAAATTTCGACCAGCTGGGGTTCTTAACGTGCACCCAAATCTGAGCACCAAGCCTACAGCATTTTCGCCTGCATCGAAAGTGCAGCCGCTGCAGCCGGGATTCGATCCCGCTACCTGCGGGTCAGCAGCCGAGTACCTTAGACACTGGACCGCCGTGGCGGGGTAGTCCCTTGTCGTCACCGCCAAGTTCACTAAATCTGTGCTACGGACCATCCAAGCCTTGTGTTAACGAAGCTGATCACGACGCTGCCCGAGAAATTGTTCGTAAGGTGCGTCAGCTATCAAGAGAACATCTTCCGAGTGTTCTTTAGTTCATACACGGCAGCGCTCATTCTGCCCCACCGCGGTGTCTAGTGGATAAGGTGCTCGGCTGTTGACCCGCAGGTCGCGATATCGAATCCCGGCTGCGGCGGCTGCATTTCCAAAGATGCAGGCGGAAATGTTGTAGGCCCGTGTGCTCAGATTTGGGCGCACATTAAAGAAATCCAGGTGGTCGAAATTTCCGGAGCCCTCCACTACATCGTCTCTCATAATAATATGGTGGTTTTGGGACGTTAAACCCACTTATCAATCAATCAGCGCTCATTCTCTACGCTCGAACAGCCGCTGGTACTGGGCGTCGCGCTAGTTTAAAGACAGGCATCGAAGGACGCTGCTGGCGTGCCTATTTTCCAGCGTGAAGTCTAGTACAACGCAGCGACGAACGAACTCAGCTATGCTGTTATGTGAGGTTTAACGTCCCAAAACTACCATATGATAATGAGAGACGCTGTAGTGGAGGGCTCCGGAAATTTTGACCACCTGGGGTTCTTTAACGTGAACCCAAATCTGAGCAAACGGGCCTACAACATTTCCGCCTACATTGCAAATGCAGCCGCCGCAGCCGGGATTCGATCCCACGACCTGCACGTCAGCAGCCGAGTACCTTTGCCACTACACTACTGCGGCAGGGTGAACTCAGCTGTGTATAGACGGTTTCAAGGTTGCAAGCATGTACCTCAGAAAACTTCGGGTCACCTCATTTACCAGCTCCTAACATCAAAACGGAAAGCACTTTTTAGTTCTTTTTTCTTTTTTCAAGGGTGAGGGAAAGGAACGTGCGTAACGTACTCATGTTGCACCAAGGAACATTTATTAGAATATACTTTGCAAAATAAGGAAAGTGTAGAAAATCGGCGGGCTATTTTCTAAATTTCTTGTTGTGCACCGGTACTATTAGACACATCGGTCGACTAAACCACATATCATCAAGCGCCTGTGTTTGTAAACAGTGCTAAAGAACGCTCGGAAGCGCTCGAATACAGTAAAGCAAGCGCGCGACTGTTTTATAGTTCAAACTTTTCACGCACTTTTTTCCTCGCGAAAAAAAAACGAGGCAGACCTAATAAACTAAGAATAAATGCTTATTTCTTGGGTTATTTGAGGTGAACTACAAGACAATGTCAATATTTCACTAATTTGAGCAATGAGAAAGTTGGTTTATTAAAATATATAAACATTTAGCTCTCAGTCTTGAAAAGATGCTAGCTTGTAAGCTCACACGAGTATCACTAAGAAACAAGAGATAGAACTTTCGTAAAACGCATGCTATTAATAGTTTGCATATCGGCTAACATGAAGGATGGGGACTGCAAATTCTGTCGTCAATCTCATCAATTGTTGCTTCGTAGGACTTGTCCACTTTTCGTGCCCCTTATTGTCCTTCCAACGCACAGATGGGGCTTCGACCACTAGGTAAGGTGTTCGAAATGTGCCTCCGGTTGACATGGAAGTAGGGTCACAGCCTACGTACTCTTCGCAGGACGCAGAACGAATATCGCCGATGATGGAGAGTATCCACCAAGACTCTCGTCATTCCAAATTTTTTCGTTGGGTGGTCGAGGTACACGTAGGTTCTCAGCCTGCGGGCATTTCTGAAAGGCGCATTTCTGCGAAGCGCATTTCCTGCTTTTCCTTCACTCAGAAACGAGGCTCGTCTTCTTGCAGACGATGAGGTCCCTTCGTCAGCAACGCCTCTTCACCGTGCGCGAAGATCGGCGTCGCTGCGAGCTTCGCGGCGCTTTGGCTTTAGGCGCCGGTGGCACCTGATGCAGTTCTGTTTTTCCCGCAGGTCTTCGCATTCAGCCGGGTCGGTACCAGCTTCACCGCTCTGTTGTTCCCGTGAGGAAGCGGCAATGCTGGCAGCGTCCTGAAGCTGCGACCAGGTGGAGTCTTCTGATGGCGCATTCACCAAGGGTACCCCAGTTTCTGCACTCGGCGAGGCGGCACGGGGACGGAGTGCAGTGATATTCGCTGACACCGTTGAAGACTTCACTTCGCCGAGGAAGTCATTGTCGTCGCTGCGAGCTTGCCAGCACTTCGGCGTATGGCGCCGGCGGCATTCGGTGCGGTGCACTTTAGCTCGCACATCCTTGCATTCAGCTTGATTTGTGCCACTTTCACTGGTCTGTTGTTGCCGTGAGGAAGCCGTGGTGGTGGCAGCGTCCTGAAGCTGCGAAGATGCGGAAGCCTCTGACGACGTAGTCACCAAGGGTACCCCAGCCTTTGCACTCGGTGAGGCTGCACGGGGATGTAATGCAGTGATATTCATTGACGCCGTTGTAGACATCACTTCGCCAAGGAAGTCATCGGCATCGCTGCGACCTTCCGGGCCCTTTGGCATAAGGCGCCGGCGGAATTTGGTGCTGTGCACTTTAGCTCGCAGATGCTTGCATTCAGCTTGATCTGTGCTACTTTCCCCGGTTTGTTGTTGCTGCGAGGAAGCAGTGGTGGTGGCAGCGGCCTGAAGCTGCGACGATGTGGAAGCCTCTGATGACGCAGTCACCAAGGGTGCCCCATCCTCTGCACTCGGCGAGGCCGCACGGGGACGGAATGCAGTGATGTTCACTGGCACCGTTGTAGACATCACTTCGCCGAGGAAGTCATCGGCGTCGCTGCAAGCTTCCCGGCACTTTGGCTTACGGCGCCGGTGATATTTGGTGCGGTGCACTTTAGCTCGCAGATCCTTGCATTCAGCTTGATTTGTGCTACTTTCACCGTTCTGTTGTTGCTGCGAGGAAGCAGTTGTGGTGGCAGCGCCCTGAGGCTGCGACCAGGTGGAGGCCTCTGATGGCGCAGTCACCAAGGGCACCCCAGCCTCTACACTCGGCGAGGGCGCACGGGGACGGAACGCAATGATATTCGCGGACGCCGTTGAAGACTTCACTTCGCCGAGGAAGTCATCGTCGTCGCTGCGAGCTTCCCGGCGTTTCGGTTTCCAGTGCCGGTGCCATTTGATGCGGTTCAGCATATCCCGCAGATCCTGGTATTCAGCCGTGTCTTTGCAACCTTCATTGGTCGGTTGTTCCCGTGAAGTGGCCGCGGTGCCGGTGGCGTCTTTAATCTGAGATGAGGTTGAGGCCACTGATGACGCAGTCATCGAAGACCTCCACCCGCTACACTCTGCGAGGCCATACTGGGATGGGACCTAGTAGGATTCACTGATACTGCCGAAGACTATTTCGCTGAGGAAGTCATAGTCATCGCTTCTGAACTCAAGGCATAAGACGCCTCCCGGCTTGGAAGAACTAAAAGAAATGAAAGATAGAAAATTTTCAGCGGCATAGATAGAACACATGCAGTACATAATGGACGCATGATACAGACGGGATTGTTGGAGGGCTCGTTTCTTTTGATGAACACAACGTAACTGAACATCTTTTATATACGAGGCTATTTGAAGTACTCAGCTCACTGCTGATCAATTATCGTTCAGCAAACAGCCTTTACGAAGAGAATACCTTTCGTGGAAATTGCTGTAACCACGCAAATGTGATAACGAAGCCAAATGCAATGTGTGAGGTGTTTAAGCGTGTCTTTATGGCAATACTATTTAAAGGGACCCTGCAATACTTCTTGAGCGTGGTCAGAAAACGCTCCCGATTGGTAGTAGAGGCTCCCGACAACACGCGAGCGAAATTTCATAGCGCAGAACGCTGCTTGGAATTCAGAATAAGTTACCAAAGTCCGCTAAAAATTGCTTTCTCTTCTCTCTACAAATCACGGAATATGCCCAAAAATCACACGCAGCAAGCTATCAGCTCCACCTTCAGTGAGGACAGCTGGGCGGCGCTCTTACGCAGCCCCGAACTTAACGATCAAACCCTGGCTGTCCTGAGTGCCCGTGAACGGGCCGCTAACCTCGGCTTGATGGTCCCTACGTGGGACTGGACGGGTGGCGCGGGGTCTCCCCTGCGTCTTCTCCGAACCAAAATAAGGTAATAATCAATCAATCAATCTAGCAAGCCCATCAATCAGCCATTGGCACATTTGAACATGGTGCGCTCACTCGTTACAGAGATCGCCGTGGGAGGCCACTACTTGTCCACGCGTGCGCGCGCGTTCACACTGACATAGTCGCGCATTCGAAGAAATCAAAAAAGAAAAAAGTGCTCAAGGTCATGAGGCGAGCGTGACGTTTTTCTATGGCCCTGCCACCTCTGCCTGCTTAGCTTCGAGCGCTTCCATCGGGAGGAGAGAAGAGAGGATGCAATTGCAGCATGCGACAAATCTTTCTAAATCCGCTCGCAATGGACGGATTCTTAAAATTTTTGCGGCATTGAAATAATGAGGCAATAAGCTCTTCCAGTGAATTCATTCTATGGTTAATTGAAAAAGTGTTTCAGGGCCCCTTTAAGCCCAAGAGGTTTTTGTAAACAATGCAGAATTTCAATTAAAATTTTAAGCCTGTCAGGTTCTTGTCGGTTTCGCTCAGAAACATTAATTCAAAGCGAAAATACTTTGCCGCCACCGTAATTACATCAATGGGACGAATTAACAAAATGTGGTAATGAACATGACTTCCCTTAAGGGCCGTCGTTTATACTAGATGTTTTTTTTTTGCGTACCACATAATGATACTCTGTGTAAGCGAAATACCCATAATTCGAAACGTTCATCAAGATTTAGAAACGATAAAGCAGCCGATCGCACCCGTTGGCGAGGAAAATGTGGCCGCAATGTTACATAAGATTGGAACTACACGTTACCAAGAAAAGACGAAATTTAAGTAATCGCACGTCAAAGCAGGCTAGAAAAAAATATCAGCAATGCACAAGTGGGCAGCCCATCCTTTTAGGTCCGAGGAGTTGCGCTCATCACGCTCATGGTACGCTCGAGGCCGTTCGCCAGCTCGGCATATACCAAGATTCATACTGTGCTAGATGAGTGTATGACGAACATTCACGACGGCTGCGAGCGTACCTTGAGCGTGGCATTACATCATGTATGACATGGATGCCGTTATGTTGCCGCCTGCCCTCCATGTTCCTCATATGTTCCAACGCCACCCAGCCAACCAGTTTTCTGTGTTATGCAAATGGCGAACCGGCCGCGAGCACACCATGAGCGTTCAGATAATGCAAACGGACGTGTAATTTTATAGATGACGACGACAACAACGAAGTGCACACGCGACTGCACAGGTGCTGTGACACGAGCGTGCGCCTATTGTCGAACATGGGCTGGTAGTGATTCCAACACCTTAGCTACGCCTGTTAACTTATGTTCTCCGTAGTTAATTAAATTGTTTTTAGACACACGTGTCAGTATAGACGTAACGCAACTATAGACTAAAAGATCCTTGAGAGTTTGTTTCATTCGCTTAACATTGAGATGCATCTCTAAGAAACAATGGGGATCAGCAAAATATTGTGGACAGTGCGCTTCACGACGCGATCATGTATTTAGGCACAGACCGCTCCAGGGTACACTCTACCTCACATCGGCAATGTTGTGCGTGAAATTAAGAGACGTTTGAGAGCATAATTTTGTTGCTGTGTGCGACATGACCTATCATATGGTGTCGTATGGGCAGCACAGGGTTAAAGGGTCGTGAAAACATATATAAGCACTAAAATGCAAGCTGAACCAGCCACCTACAAATTAAGAACGGTTCTAGTAGGGCGAAACGATCATGTACAGCTTCCCTTGTGCGGTAGATGATTGGCATCGACTGAAGGCTTCGTCTGCTCTTTCTACTTGTGCTCCGTGGTCGCTGAGCAAGAGTGCGCTTTCTGATAAAAATGAGGATGCTTGTCGGTGAATGATTGGAACCGACCCAATAAGGGGGATCGGCCCGTAGCTAGCCGGATCTTACAGATTGGATTTATCAGTAATATTTGCCATGTACTAACAGAGCATACAGATGTAATTGTAACTCTTCGACGTAACACAAGTTTAATCTTCGTCTTCGGGACTTTCCTTTCGAATGCGCTGGCTGTAAAACGCAGTCACTAATTCAATGAATAATAATAATTTAACACGACTCAACGCATGGAGTATACGAAGTCAGGAAGAGGCTTTCACCTTATTCTGAGAATATGCAACGCCAAGAATCTTCAATCGATGCTCCGAAGACGTAAGAAAAAAAAAGATAGATGTGATAGTTTTGCCGCTATAGGGCGAATCAATGATTACGATAGCAAGGCATTAGATTATCCCACGAAAAGCGGCAAGTTACTCAATACTTTCAGCAGGCTGCTACCACACAAAGAACGATTATTGAAAAGAGCACATGGTTATACAGTTTCGCCACAAGGGCGAATCGATGAATGTGATAGCAAAGCATTAGATTATCCCACGAAGAGCGGCAGGTCACTCTATACTTTCTCTAGGCCGCTACCACAAAAAGAACGATGGTGGAAAAGAGCACATGGTTATACAGTTTCGCCACTAGGGCGAATCAATGAACGCGATAGCAAGCTGGTATGTAGTCACACGAAGAGTGACAGGCCACTCAATACGTTGAGCACGCCGCTGCAGCACAAACAACGACGCTAGAAACAACGCATGGGTGTAGACACAACCAGTGTGGACTAACAACGGTGATGGTTAATACGTGTTTGTATTTGAGGAAGGCGCCGAAAATGTCCACAATGCAGTACCCAACTCTGATTTTTTTTAAACGTTGCACGTGGAATGACCCCTCCGCGGCCACGCGATGGCGTCTGGCACTAAGTGTGCCCCGCGTTCTTTTTTTTTTTGTCTTGTGCACCACTAGTGGAGCAGAAGCATGTCAAACTAACGAAAACAGGCATGACAGAGCATGACAACAGAAGCTAGACACACCAAGAAGCATGCATCGCTATCCTTCCAAAAGTTTGGGAAAATATGCGTCATGTGTTTCCGGTTGGTTACAAATGAGGCAGTCTGATCCCCACGGCCTCCACTAGGAAACTCTAGAGAGGGAAGGGCCGCCCAGCTTGAACCTCCTTTGCAAGAAGACAGGTGCCATGTCGAAAAGGGAATCACTTCAACCCATGTCGTATATAGCGCGTAGAAAAGCACAATAACAACGATCACGCATTGTTAACTGCGCAACCATCAAGTAGGCGGTTAAATGCTGCCCACCCACTTTAAAACGCTCGGCCACAATTCTTCATAGTCATCAGCCTTATATGCAGCATAAACAATGTGCACCTAATAACTCACACGCATGTAGCGGGTATTCCGTTTATCCTTAAACCGAGTAATAATGCGCAGTGGGTGCATGTGGTCCAACTTCTCCAAAAACTATGACTTATGGCGTAGTCGACACCTTACGGAAATCTGAAACTTCTTACACATCTGGCCTAGCCCCAATACGAAGGTCTGCTCTGAATTTCCAGCAGGCAATATCGTAATAGTCGGGTTAATTTTTCTTTACCATGACAACCAGTGTTGAATTCACGCGCCTCATCTTTTTTTTATTTTTACTATGTATTGATTTAGCTATTCAAATACTAAGACAACTCTTTACTTATTTTTTCTTCTAAGGATGATCTCTCTAGCCACAAAGATTCTTCTGGGCATCAGCCAGGCCTCGGCAACACGCCGTCCCTATATATGATGCGCTGCCGACGACGTCAGGAGTGTTTTACGTCCCGAAAAGTTTTACGTCCCGATACCGAAATACGATTATAAAGCACGTCATTTTCGGGTATATACCAAATATTTCTCACAGCCCAGGGTTGCTAAAAATGCACCTGTCACGGGTTCTCCTCACATTTCGACACCGTAGAACTAAAATCGCCATAACCGGAAATTGATTTCGAGTATTATTTTTTTATATCAATGTAGCATTAACATTACTGAACAATAAGTGCGTGATTTTCAGCACTGACCAACTAACCGGCCGAATTCTGTTTTCGAGAAGCAAATATCCCAAGTCATCTCTATACTATAGCTGTGGTTTTGTAACGAACAGTCACGTGTGCAAAGTATGACTGCATGCTGTCGCGCCATCTGTCGTGAAATGAAGGTTGTATAGTTAAATTACCTCGCCGCCGCCAAGTTCACTTACTTCGTTCGGCGGACTATGCGAGGCTTGACGTAAACGACATCGATCATGATTATGCCCCAAGAAATCGTCCACAAGGTGTTTGAGCTATCATCAGAGCAGCTTGTGTCCTTTAGTCAACAAACGGATGGATTCATTCATTGTACAAGACATCGCGCTAATTGATGGACGCGCATCGAAACGCGCTGCTTGCGTGCCTATCTTCGAGCGTGAACTCTTGTACAATGTAATGACGAAGAAGCGTAGCTGTGTATAAACTAAAGTACGCTTTTAAGTGCTCGAATATAGGCGCGCAAGTTCACGAGTCCTTCATATTTCACGTGTTTCCTGCAGTATCGATTTCTCTTGACAAAAAACAAACAAAAAACAGGCATATTTCAACTGAGAGTAAAGGCGTCAATCTAGGGTTATTTCCGGTGAACTACAAGATAATGGTATATACTTCTCCGATTCGGGCAAGAATAAAAAAGTTCGTTTAATAAATTAATTGATATATACGTCTCGAAAATATACAGCTTGTAACCACGCACGAATTCCACTAATAAATAACGCATGGAACTTTCTTAGAACCCATGCTATTTAAATTATGCATTTCGAAAAACGTGGAGGGGGGCTAAAATGTTCACCGTCATTCTCGCTATTCTTTTCAAAAGCTTGTTCACTCTTCGTGCCCTTCGCGCTCATGCCAACGCACAGACGGTTTTTCGACCACTATGTCTGGCGCTCTAAGTGTGTCTCGCGCTGCCCTCGAAGCTCGCCGACGGCCGATGTACTGTTCCCAGGACGGAACGAATTCGCCGATAACGGGGAGCGGGGAATCCACCAATACGCTCGTCGTCATTCCCGAATTCTTCTGTAGGGCGGTCGAAGTCCACGTAGGTTCTAGGTCTGCGGGCGATCCGGGAAGGCAGATTTATGCGACGCGCTTTTTCTGCTTTACCATCACTCAGAAACGCCGCCTGTCTTCTTGAAAACGATGAGGGCTCTTCGTCAGCAGCGTCTACCCACCGTGCGCGAAGATCAACGTCGCTGCGAGCTTCCCGGCGCTTCGGCTTCCGGTGGCATCTGACGCGGTTAAGTTTATCCCGCAGGTCGTAGCATTGAGCCCGGTCTTTGCCACCTTCGCCGGTCTGTTGTTCCCGTGAGGAGGCCGCGGTGCTGGCAGCGAGCTCAAGCTGCGACCAGGTGGATGACTCTGATGGTGCCGTCAGAGAGCGAATCTGAGACACTGCACTCGGTGAGGCCGCACGGGGACGGAGCGTAGTGGGTTTCGCTGACGAAGTCGAAGACTTCACTTCACCGATGAAGCCATCCTCGTCGCTGCGAGCTTTCCGGCACCTTCGCTTACGGCGCTGGTGGCACCTGATGTGGTTCAATTTATCGCGCAGGTCGTAGCATTCTGCCGGTTTTTGTCACCTTCGCCAGTCTGTTGCTCCCGTGAGGAGGCCGCGGTGCTGGCAACGTCCTGAAGCTGCGACCAGGTGGAGGCCTCTGATGGGGTGATCACAGAGGCCATCCGAACCACTACACTCGGTGAGGCCGTACGTGGACGGAGTGCAGTTTCCTTTGCTGACGCTGCCGAAGACTTCACTGCATCAAGGAAGTCATAGTCGTCGCTTCCGATTTCAAGGCATAGGACATCTCCCGGCGTGGAAGAACTGCGAGCAAATGGAAGGAGGAAAAGGTTCTGGGGAAACGTAGATCATATGATGTAAATCATGAATGCGAAAAACAGGTGGGATTGTCGGATGACTCGTTTATGTCGGACAACACAACCTAACTAAAGGAATTCTATGTATACATTGAATAATGTAGCAGTACTCAACTCACGGCTGTCTAATTATCGGTTTGAAACAGTTTAGGAAAATATTCTTTCGTGTAAAGCGCTGTGATAGCATACCTGTCCTAATGAAACCAATTGCAATGTGCCAGTGTTTTAAGCGTGTCTTTATGGCGATACTATTTAGATCCTGGATAGTTTTTAAGACAATGCATATTTTCGATTAAAATTCTAGAACAGACAGGCTTCTGTCATTTTTGATTGATTGAGACGTTGGGTTTAACGTCGTAGTTGAGGGCTCTGGAAATTTCGACCGCCTGGGGTTCTTTAACGTGCATGCCAAATCTGAGCACACGGGTCAGCAGCATTTTCGCCTCCGTCAAAAATGCAGTCATCACTGTCGGGATTCTATCCCGCAACTTGCGGGACCCGCCATTTTCGCACACGAACTTAATTATTTCAAGGCGGAAATACTTTACCGTGACCAAAATCACATCGCCGTAACCAATTAACAGAAACTCGCTAATTAGTTTGACTTCTCAGTGGGCAGTCATTTACACTAGAAATTTTTGCGTGCCAGTTTATGATTCACGTGTACCCGTAATACCCGTTTTTGATATATTCATTATCAAATTTTAAAGATGATGAAAGTAGCTGGTCACACCCACCTCACAGAAAAATGTGGCCTCTCTGTTACATAAGACCGAACTACACGTGACCAGGAAATCACTCAATAGGAATAATAGCGTGCCGACACAAATACAGCAAAAAAAATGTCCCCACCTCCCCGATGAGAATCGCGAGCAAATGCGAATGCATTTCTTGCACCAAGAGAGGGTACCATTACCGTCACACATTCGCCTTCACCGACTCCTGGCATCGCCTTGAGAGGCGCCCAGCCAGCGAGCGGTCGAGAGTGTGGAGTGAGCGGAATGGAGAGTGGGGCGCCACCGTTCTCGGCTCGGCGTCGGCCTTTCACAGCAGCGTCTCAAGCACACATTTCCGCATGTTAATGAGAGGCACCCAGCCAGCAAACGGTCGAGAGAGAGGCCCGAACGGACAGTAGAGTGGGGCGCAGATAAGGCAGAGAGCGAATGGCGAGAAAGAGAGTGGTGAAGCACTGAACCTACACTCTCTCGCAACACATACTCTGGTTGCTAGGGGCGAGGATAAGCGCACACGCCCGAAGCTGTGCTATGGGAGAGGGAGAGAGAGCGGAGAGATAACACCTGCGATTGCGCGGACAACGCCGGATTCCAGGCATAGCCAGTCTAGGAAATGCATTCGCATTTGAAAATCGGCAAGCATTCTGAAATACGTAAGTGGAAAGCCCATATTTCAGTTTCGATGTTTGGGGCTCATGATGCTCATGGTACGCTCACGGCCGTTTCGCTAGCTCGGCACATACCAAAACTGATACTGCTCGGATGCCTTTTTGACGAAGAATAATGATGCTTCAAGCGTACTATGAGCATGCCATTACGTCATGCATGACATGGATGCCATTATTTTGTGTTGCCACTTGTCCTCCATGTTCCTCATACAGCCTGCGTGACAGAGTACCCGTTTTGGTGTTATGCAGATGGCAAACCGGCCGCGAGCACACCATGGGACCGGCATGTAGGTAATGCAACTGACATTTTGCCTTATATAATCCGATAACAACGAAGTGCACGTGCGACTGCGCGGGCGCTGCGGCACGAGCGTGAACCCTCTGTAGAACATGGGTTTTTAGTGACTTCAATGCCTGAGCTACGCCTGTAAACTTGGAGTTCTCTGTACGTAGTTAAATAAATCACCAACAGCCGCAAGCGGCTGTACAGACAATACAAACTATAGAATAATTGTGTCTGGAGAGTTGATTTTATTCGCAGGAGATTGAGGTGCACCTTGAAAAACCATGCATGGTGATCAGCAAAACTGCTTACAGCGCGCCTCAAGATACAATCATAATTTTGGCACAGAGCAGTTGAGGATTCCCCCTTTTTCTCATTTCGGTACTGTGCGGTAAATGACGAAATATTTGAGAGCGTGATTTCGGTGCTGTGTTCGACATGAGCTGTCAGATGGAGTCGTGAGGGTGGCACAAGTGCAAAGTTTCAACGGTCAATGAAAAACATATATGAGACCTAAAGAAATGCAAGCTGAACCAGCCACCTACGATTTCATAACGGTTCTAGAAGTGCTGATATGATCGTACAAAGCTTACCTTTTGTGGTGGCTCATTGAGTAGAGAAGAGTATAACCTTTAACAGTGGCACAAACAATGGCTACCAACCCGAGGCTTCGTCTTCTTCTTTTTTTCCTCCGTCCTCGCGGAGCAAGACGGCGCGCTGCCTGATAAAGACGATGATGCTTCTCCTTGGAAGATCGGCACCTACCCCATCAAGGGGATCGACCAAAAGTCGGTTGCATCGTGCTGATTGAATTTATTATTATCATTTGTTAAGTGCTGATAGACGATACAGGTGCAATTGTTACTTTTCAAAGTAACACGAAATTTTTCTTTGTCTTCAGCACCGGCTGTGACCAGCAGTGACTAACTGAAAAAATAATATACTTAACACGACTCACCACAAAGAGTACCAGAACTCAGGGACAGGCTCGCAGCTTTTCCTCAGAATATGCAACGCCAGCAATCATCGGTTAATACTTCGAAGACATATGAAAAAGAAATTTACACCAAGTCCCGCTAAAGGGAACCACGTGCAGATTCCAAGCTATCGGCGCTAACGCTTACAATGGCGGCAGCATTGACATTGGCGCTAATCGCGGCGTCGCGCAAGAGAGAAATCTGAAGAGGCGCAAAGCAGGTTGTGATGGACCGGTGTTTCCTACTGAAATATGCCAATCGCTGCTAATGGGCAATGAGAGACGCAGACTACTCCACTTGAACACAAAGACCTGTAGCCCACCTTTAGGGCCACTCCACGCACTTCCCGCACAGCCGCTACGCACGTGCCGGGACCTCTACCGCACACAAGCGGGGGACAAATAAGCCAATTGGCGACACTGCGGAGGGTGAAAGACTGTCGCCAATTGGCTTATTTTTCCCCCGCTTCCGTGCGGTGAAGGTCCCGGCACGTGAGTTGCGACTGTGCGGGAAGCGCTTGGAATGGCCCTTAGCTAGCTCGTATGCTGCGAATTTTTACTGTTCAACAACGCCAATGAGAAATATTTCCCCGGCACAACATTGGAGTTGATGCGGGGTCCAGTGCCAAGGCTAGTGGAAGGTTGTGCAGCGCTAGCAGTCGCTTTCTTTTTCATTCAAGAAACTCGCTAGCAGGCACTGCCTGCGTCTACGTGTGAGCTGAGAGAGGGTGTAGAGCGCGCATGCGCAATTAGGTGTTAATGCCACTAGGAGGTAAGCCTAGTGGAGAGGGGGCAGTGAGCGTATGCTAGCAGACGCTGCCCGAGTCGGCGTTGCGAGCGAGAGAGGGGGGGGGGGGTCATAGGCGAAGTGAGAGCGGTAGGGGCGTGCATGCAATGTAATGGTGGCCACGCCACACACCGGATTAAGCTCGACAATAAGATGCTTATCGCAAAAAAAAGAAAAGTCACCAGGGTGAAGCAAATGACGCGATAGCAGGAGGGGGTGCTGACACCCCCTGTAAAATTGTTTGCGCTGCATGGCGCACATGTCCCGCAAATCGGTCACATTTAGTGCACAGCTACCGAGTGGTAGGTGGCGTGGTGCTCGCGAGCAATTATCACCATCACCATCATCATCATGGTTAAAGGATCGATTGATGGATTGGTAAGGTTGTACACTTTAAATAGAGCGGCTGCTAACGCCACCTAGCCGTAATGCTTAGTGAACAAAAAACTAGATTCATCTTTTCCTTTTTCCTTTGAATAGTAAAGTTGAAGACTGGTACTTTGCAGTGAAGGGTTTAATTTTCACTCGTGCCTTGACTTTAGCCACCAATCAGATAACCTCCTTCTAGTTAATTCCACCCGCTTAAAGTCTCTTTCGTCCTCCCTGTCCCTAAACCACAGAGATTTGAAAAACTCTGCGAGATCATCCTGAACTATAAGGGTGAAGCCATTTACAGAACATTATCAAGTGTTCGGAAGTTTCCTCCTCTTCTCCACATGCACTGCATACCGTTTCTACCCCTTCGTATTTGGCCCGATATGTCTTGGTTCGCAACACTCCCGTCCTGGCCTCTAACATAGAGAACTACTGCGAGTATTGTCATAGATCGTTTCCTTGCAATTTGCTGCTTAAAAGTTCGATAGACCTCTAGTGCGGACTTTTTAATCATGCCAATTCTTCATATTTCGGTCTCCGTTTCATTCACCTACTTCCTAACCGATAGTTCTTTTTGGTTTGGTTCCCTGCTGTTTTCAAAGTATTTACCCGTCAATTTTCTTGTACGCTTCCGTTTGTATTGACATTCTCCATGTATTGACATTCTCCATTCTCCAGCTGAAAACCTTCTAAGCCCAACGCTCCTCCCCCCTTTCTCTCAATTGCTTGTCAAATTCTATATTGCTGCTAGCTTCCCTGCCCTCAAATGATGTCCATCCCATATCACCTTGTACTCCCTGATTTAGTGTATTCCTGTGAGCTGCTAAGGCAAGCCTACCTATTCCAGGTTGCTTAATTTCTAATCTTGCTTGAACTTCTCATCTCATGCACAAGACCGCATTGCCGAACGTCAGACCAGGAACCATGACCACTTTCCGTATTCCTCTCACAACATCATACCTATTGTAATTCCACAGTGCCCTATTTTTTAACACTGCTGCATTCCTGTTACCTTTAGTCGTCAAGTATATTTCGTGTTCCCTTAGGTACTCGGCCCCATTGCTTATCTATACGCCCAGATATTTGTATTTATCTGTTATCTCTAGCGTGACCTCTAAGCTCATTACCTTCGTTATCATTAAAAATCATGACTGTCGATTTTTCCTTACTGTATCTGAAATCTAACCTATCTCCCTCATTACCGCATATGTCTATCAATCTCTGCAAATATTCCTTGTTGTCGGCCATTAGCACTATATCATTTGCGTACATCAATGCTAGTAGTGCCTGTACAATGAGTTTTCCTTGTTTGACGAAAAAGAGGTTGAAGTCCAGTCCACTTCTCTCTAATTTGGCCTCTAATCCTTGTAGGTACATCACGAATAACAAGGGTGACAGAGGACACCCCTGCCTAAGCCCCTGTTTTATCTCTGCGGGCTTGGATATTTGTTTTCCCACTTTATAACTACCTTGTTACTTTTATAGATGACTCCATCTTCCACACTTGGTGTGTCCAGCGTTCCCAACAAAAGCGGTAGCGCCGGCAGTGACGCCTGGCGGAGCGCCTTGGTGGTGGCAGAGGACAGAGAAGCGGTTCTTTTTTTTTGCGTGTGGCGGTCGGTGCCAGCCTGTTCTCTAGTGGTGGGCCTGTGAAGATGGCGCCGCGGGTTGTTGCTTTCGGGCCCGCGGGTGAGTCGAGCGTTAACGACGCTGCCTTGAGAGTGTGTTTTTGTGTTTGTCATATTGTTCGGTGTAGCATAATATTGTGTAACGTTGTTTTAGCGTGGTGAGCACAATTGATGTATATTAATTCGGCTGGTGATATTGTCGTTCTAGAGGTAGTTAAATAAATGTGTGCTGTTTTCATTCGTTCCAACCGTGTCTGCTCTGTCCGTTCACTCCGAGAGCGTGGCACTGCTCTCTACATCGAGACCCCACAAGCAAGAAATGAAAACGTCACACGAAAAGCGACAACCTGCCCGATACTTTCCACAGGGCCCTGCCGCAGAAAGCGGGACGCTGGAAAAGAACGTGTGCCTACAATACACAGGACAAGTTCGAACTAACAACGGCGATTGTTGTTACGTGTATTTGAAGAACGCACAGCAAATGTCACAACGCAGAAGCCGACTCTGATTATTTTCTTTTTTTTCTTTTAACTCTGGAACGTTGAACGACTCTCCTGCCACGTGATGTCGTCTGGCACCAAGTGTACCCCATGTTCTCATTTTGTCTATTCTACACTACTAGTGGTGCCGAAGTGTGGCAAGCCAACAGAAACAAGCATGACAGAGAATGACAGACCAACAGAAGCACGACGCACCATGAAACATGATGATCACGCACCCACAAGCACGCATCGCTACCTTCCCAACAGTGTGGGAAAACGTGGCCAATGTCTTCCGGTGGGTTAGAGATTAAGCAGTCAGATCCCCATTACACCCAGTAAGAACCTCTTTCGAGGGCAGGGCCGCTAAGTGCTTAAAAACTCATTTGCAGAAGGGCAGGCGCCATGACGGGCAAAGAATCAGCGTGATAGAAAAGTAAAATACCAATGACCACACAATGATAACTGCGCAACTATCGAGTGGGTGGTTTTAATGCTCCCCACCCACTGGAAACTGCTCGGCAATAATGAATCTTCCTCAGCCTTATGCAGACTGAACAACGTGGCATTACGCTACACAGATATGTAGCGGTTACCTCGCTTATCTATACATACAGGAGTAATGGTGTACTAATTGTGGTCCTACTTCTTAAAAACCAGGTTTTATTATGACGTTGTCAATACCTTCAATGAAGTCTAAACTTCAAGCACAGTAGGCCCTGCCCTAACACGAAGGTGTGGTCAGAATTCCCGTAAGGCAGTATCGTAATCAGCGGTGATATTTACAGCGAAAGTTGTTATCAAATTACAACACGGTTCACGTGTTGTAATTTGCCGCCAGTGTCCGTTACCACTGTCGCACGAAATAAGAAAAATAAACTCGGTAGACAAAAAAATTACAACATATCCACGCAGTGAATGATGATGAGTGTGGAGAAGCGTCCGTCCGTTTATGCTTCCGTCGATCCATCCATCCATGCTTCCGTTCGTCTGTCCGTTCATGCTTGCGTCTGTCCTCCATCCGTAGTTCCATCGGTTCATCCATCCGTCCGTGCTTGCGTCCATCCGTTTGTTCATTACGTTCTTTCGTACACCCGTCCATCTGTGCTGTCGTACGACCACCCGTCCGTGCTTCCATCCGTCCGTCCATCCGTCCGTCCGTGCATGCTTCCGTCTATGCTGTCCGTCCGGCCATCTGTCTGTGTCTTACCGTCTGTCTGTCCATCCCCCTGCCTGTCCGTCCGTCTGTCCCTTTCCTTGACCGTACGTCCATCTAGTGACCACTGCAGGTTCCGCCTTCTCGCTTATTTTCATCATATATTCATCGTATACAAGTACCACCATCCAGCGGACATTCCAAGGACTAAAACGAGAGGTGGCTTTACTACATACAGGAGACGCACGACCCACGCCTCAAAGAGCTTTGCCTCTAAAACATTTACATGACCTGTCAGTTATGTTCATCAGAAGCTCTTGTCACGTCACAGCAATTTTCATTTACATTGTCGTCGTCCAACGCTAACAAAAGATGAGAGCAATATGCGACAGCTAGACAGTGTGTTCAAAATCATTCGTACAGGATGACGATGATGATGATGATGACGATGATGATGATAACCTCTATGATTGGCGCACACCCACTCCGGGGGTTTGTGCATGAAACCAATGATTTATCAATAGAAGTGATCAGTGAGCACATAAAAGTTGCACCACTACCGAATTAGGAAATAGTTAAAATAAATCAATATACTAATCAAAGGCCTTGATGGTCTTTTTATCCAAATTTCTAAGTCCCACTAGCCAGATCCAAGGAGGATTAAAGCTTTGGCCAGATCGTGCGAATTATGCCAGTAGTCTTTGATCCTCATTGTTATTTTCGCATACACAAGTGGCATGCACTTACCTCTCCCTACACGTGCCATCCGGGCCTTACCATAGACGAAGTCGCTCACAATGCTGCCCGGCAAATAGTCCACAGGGCGCGTCACCCATCAGAGCTTCTTCCAAGTGCGTTCTTTAGTCGATACACGGCTACGTTGATTCTTTGTTCAGGTAACCGATGGACGCGCATCGAAAGACGCTGCTCGAGCTCCCATCTTCGAACGTGAAGTCTTGTACAATGCTGTGACAAGCGACTGCAGCTGTGTGTCAACTTGAAGAACGCTTGTAAGTGCTCAAGTAGGGGCCCGAGAAAACGCGCCTATTTCATGTTTCACGTGTTTCGGGCGCTTTTTTTTATTCTCGAGAAAAAACAACCAGGCAGATTTCTTCCAAAAATGAACGCTTGAAACTGTGGTTATTTGAAGCGAACAAGATAATATTTTACCGCTTCAAGCAAGAATAGGAAACTTGGCTAAATAAAATAATTATCAAGTGCTAATTCATCAAAATAAAACCTGTAAGCCCACGCGAATACCACTAATAAGCAACAAATATAACTTCCGTAGAATGCGCGGTCTTTTTCAAATCTTCGTCCATGTTTGCTGGAACGCCCAGTGTATATACATATGTACACTCGAGAGAGGAAAGGAAACAGAGCCAGGGAAATGCTACTCGAAGGAATACTCTCATGCGCTTTTTGTTCTACAGGTCAATCACCTCACTGGCATGGCACTAATCGAAATGTATTTGTGCTCTCATACAAGCGATCATTAACAACCATGGATGGCTATTCAAATGAGTCCAACAATATAAACCTCCGAATGCGACACTTGTGGGACGTGTTGGACGTGTAGACACGTGTTGGACATTAGGGCACTCTTTCACATGTCAGACATTTCGGGAAATATGGAGCGGGGCTATGATGTTCGTCGTCATTCTCGTTGGTCTTTCGTACGACTTCCTCACTTTTCGTGCCCATCATTGCTAATGCCGACGCACAGACGACAATTCAACAACTAGGTCTGGCGTTCGGCATGTGCCTCCCGTTGCCCTTGAAGCTCGCCCACGGCCGATGTACTGCTCCCAGCACGAAACCAATGTCACCAATAATGGGGAGCGAGGAATCCACGAATACACTCGTCATCATTCCAGAATTGCTCTGCAGGGCGGTCGAGATCCACGTAGGTTCTCAACCTGCGGGCATTTCTGAAAGGCGCATTTCTGTGGCGTGCTTTTCCAGCTCTGCCATCGCACAGAAACGCCGCTCGTCTTCTTGCAAACGAAGAGAGCCCTTCGTCGGCAACGTCTCTCCACCGTGCGCGAAGATCGGCGTTGCTCTGACGTTCGCGGCGGTTTGGCTTCAGGGGCCGGCGGCACCTGATGCGGTTTAATTTATCCCGCAGGTCATCGCATTTAGTCTCGTCTGTGCCACCTTCACCGGTCTGTTGTTCCCACTGCGACGAGGTAGGGGGCTCTGACGACTTACACACCGTGGGCACCTGACCTACGGCATTGGGCGAGGCCGCGCGGTAGCGGGGCGCAGTGGGTTTCGCTGTTGCCGCCGAAGACTTCGCTTCACCAGAGAAGTCGTCGTCGTCGCTACCAGCTGCCCGGCACTTTTGCATTCGGCGCCGGCGGCACTTGATGCGGTTCAGCTTATTCCGCAGGTCCTCGCATTCATTCGCTTTTGTGCCACCTCTGTCTGTTTGCTGTTGCCGTGAGGAGGCCGTGGTGCTGGCAGTGTTCCTGAGCTGCGACGACGGAGAGGCCTCTGATAGCGCAGTCACCGAGTGCAACCCGCCCACAGCACTCGGCAAGGCCGAGCGGAGACGAAGCGCAGGGGATTTTACTGACGTAGGTGAAGACTTCACTTCGCCGAGAAACTCATCGTCGTCGCTTCCGATTTCAAGGCATAGGACGTCTCCCGGCTTGGAAGAACTGCAAGCAAATTAAAGAGCGAAAAACTTGTGCGGCCAAAGTAGAACATATGCTGTAAAAGCATGGATGTATGAACAGGTTTCATTGTCGGAGGGCTCGTTTCTGTTGGATAACGCAACCCAACTAAACGAATTGTGTATATACATTGAATAAGGCTGAAGTAATTAACTCACTGATGAGCAATTATCGGCGGACGAACAGTTCTTGAGAAAAGAATCTTTCGTAGAAACACTGTGACAGTATACGTGCCATAACGATGCCAATTGCAACATGCAAGGGGTTTCAGTGTGTTATGACGACAATATTTAGGTCCTACAGTTTTTTAAGGCAATACAGATTCTCAACAAACATTCAATGACAGTCAGGCTACTGTCATTTTTCAGCACAAGCTTCGATTGAAGGTGGTTATCAATTGCTGCAACCAAAATGACATTGACGTGAGCATCTACCAAATATTTGTTAATTAACTTGACTTACCTCGAGGCTGTCGTTTATACATGAAAAGTTTATGGCGAACAAATTTATAGTGCACCCGTGTGCCCATAATACCCGCAATTCTAGGTAATGGTGATAAAGAAGCTGGTCGCAACCACCGCAGAGGAAGGCCCCTCTCTGTTATATAAGACCGGAACTATACGACACAAGGAACTGACGTAGCTTCTTTAATCACTCGTCGCAGCAGCATCTAGACAGAAAAATTGACAGGCGTCCTGAAATGCACAAGTGTACAGCACATCTTTTATATAGGTACGATGTGTGGTGCTAATCACCTTCGTGGTGCGCTCGCGGCCGTTTCTCTAACTCAGCAGATATCAAGATTGATGGCGCTAGATGACTGTATGTATGACGAACAATAATGGCCATGAGTGTACCATGTGCATGGCTTGTAAGTCATACTGCACGTGACATGGATGTCATTTTTTTTCACAGCACCACATGTCGTCCACGTTCCTCAATACAGCAACGCAACGAAACATCACCTTTGGAGTATGATGCACTGAGACCAACAAGAAACGGACGCCAGCACAGAAGGCTGCCATCTTTCTACACGTCGCGGGCCCAGAGGCAATTGAAGTGTTTAACACCCTACCTCTATCAGCAGAACAACGAGAAAGACTATGACTCGATCGTCAAAGCCTTCGAAGACTACTGCACGCCTCGGTGCAACGAGACATTCGAGAGGTACGTTTTGCGCAGTCGGCAACAACAGGATGGTGAACCTTTCGAACAGTTTTTGCGCGATATTCAGTTGAAAGCACAGACTTGTAATTTTGGCGAACTTAGGGACTCGATGGTGAGGGACCAGATAGTGTGCGGTATCGTCGACAAGAAGCTACGTGCACGCCTGCTTCAGGAGAAGGACTTAACCCTAGAATCAGCTGTAGAAATCTGCAAAGCCGCGGAACTGGCAGCAACGCAGAACCGTGCTCTTGAAAGCGAAGCGAAGGTGCAGAGAGTCGAAAAAATTGCAAACGCTGCCGGACAGTCTCGAACGAGCGGACAACGTCGACGCTGTGGCTACTGTGGCAAGATTCACGGACCAAGACGCTGCCCAGCGTTTGGAAAAACGTGCACGCTGTGCAACAAAAGAAACCATTTTGCAGCTTGCTGCAGGAGTAGACGCGGCGTTCATGAGTTAGGCGTCGCTGCAACAGAAGATGCACTGGAGGAGTCCTCGGACGCTACCGATGAAGACATTCAAGTTCTCACGGTGCAAATCAGAAACGTGTCCAAAAAATCAGGATTGGACGGTGGCAGGGGACCTTGCCGGGCACCCGACAGAACTGAAAGTGGATACAGGAGCGCAAGCGAACATATTGCCGTACTCGTACTTTCGCAGGATGCGTTTGCCGACCATGGTGCGGCCATCGACCACAGTACTTACTAACTACGAAGGAAGCAAAATACATCATTTGGGCGTTATCAGTCTGCCACTACGTCTAGGAGAGCAGCAAGAGAATATCAGTTTTTTTGTGGTCAAGAGAGGCAAGCAAGTCCTACTCGGATTGAATGCAGCAGAGCGCTTCGGGCTGATTTCCCGCGTTCACGATGTGTCTTCAAGAGTGACGTTAGCACCGACTGGGTCACCGAGTTCCCGGAGTTATCCACGGTCTGGGCTGCATCAGTAGACCATACTCGCTGGCAATGAAGGATGATGCGCGCCCCACGATCATGCCGCCGAGGAAAGGTGCCACACGCACTGCGAGCGCCACTTAAGCAGGAGTTGGCCCGGATGGTCTCGCAGGGCATCATATGCAAATGGAAGAGCCGTCGGGACTGGGTGAGTCCACTTGTACTTATTATGAAGAAGAATGGCCGCATGCGAATATGCCTGACCCGCGGTACATTAATCGAAGCCCTTAAACGCGAGCATTATCACCTACCCTCACGTGAAGAAATAGAAGCAGAGCTGGCAGGAGCGGTGATGTTTCACCAAGCTTGATGCCAATAGCGGGTTTCACCAGATCCCCTTAGACGAAGACACTTCAAAGATCTGCACCTTTAGCACGCCGTTCGGAAGATACCGATTTTTGCGCCTGCCATTTTGGTATCGCGTCCGCCCCCGAAGTATTTCAAAAGGCAATGACGGAAGGTGTTTGAAAACCTGCCGGGCACACGCGTATATGTCGATGATATTTTAATTTGGGGTGCATCAAAAGAGCAGCATGATCAACGCCTGCGTGCAGCACTGATGGCAGCGAGAAAGGCTGGCCTGACACTGAACAAAGAAAAGTGTCTGTTCGCTAAGGCCGAAGTTAAATTCCTGGGAGATTGTATCGCAAAGAAGGAATAAAACCCGATGCTAGTCTCATTGAATGCGTTGCCAACATGCAAAAGCCGTCGAGTAAACAGGAAGTTCAAAGGTTTTTAGGTATATGAATTACTTTGGCAAATTCATACCTAATCTCTCAAAAAGAACTGACGCCCTTAGGTCATTGATAAAGAATGATGTTGAATTCATATGGGAAGTTCACCATGACAAAGAATGGAAAGATCTTATTAAGGCTTTGACATCGGCTCCAGTGATCGCAGTTTTTGACCCATTGAAGCAAACGAAAACTCTCAGCTGATGCATCAAGCTTTGCAGTAGGTGCTGCTCTTCTTCAACTCCATGACCAAGATTGGCGCCCAGTGGGTTATGCTTCAAGGGTGCTCTCAAAGGCTGAAACAAAATATGCCCAAATTGAAAAGGAAGCGCTGGCCGTGACGTTTGCTTGTGAGCGTTTCCGGGAGTTCGTACTGGGGTTATCAGTGACAGTCGAAACAGACCACCGACCTTTGCTTGCTATTTCACAAAAGAACCTGAGTGAAATGCCACCACGATTGCAGCGCTATTTTTGAGGCTAATGCCTTTTGATATCAAATTGCAGTATGTTCCTGGGAAGCATCTGCTAGTGGCGGACACGCTGTCCCGAATCCAGGAACCCAACCGAGTGACGGAGAAAGCGAACAAGACGTATGCATCCATGCGACTCGCGTGCTAGCCAGCATCGTAAGTGAGAACACGAAGACGTGACTGACCTCTGCAATCCTGGCGGACCCATACCTCAAGCAAGTGGTGGAGGCACTCCAGGAAGGACGACCATTCTCAGGCGAATTAGCTCCATGTTTGTCAGAACTGTCATATGTTGATGGAGTGCTTTTGCGGGGCAGCAGCAGGGTGGTCATCCCAAAAGAGTCTGAGGCGATCCATGCTGCAACGTCTTCATGAAGGCCATTTGGGAATGAGCAAGTGCAAAGCCAGAGCACGCCCTTCTGATGTACTGGCCTGGGATGAATGCTGACATCAAGTCACTCATTAGCAAGTGTGCCACATGTCAGCACTTTGCCTACCAGCACACCTTCAGAAGCCACTGTTATCGAGGGAAATCCCAACGCGGCCGTGGCAGCGAATTGGTGTCGACCTATTTGACCATGGGGGCAA